>JASANF010018109.1:0-13640 GCA_030248245.1 Trissonchulus sp. WLG1_4
TAGCATCAGCCGCGGATAGAGCCATATAATTTTTGCTTCATTAAGGACACAGGGACAAATTTCGGTCAGCTGCCGTAAAGATTTGACAAAAGCGGATGATCCTTACGTTCTTGTGATAAAAATGGACTCATTTGACTATGAAGTTTTCTATGTATTGCTAAAGGATAAAAAGACAAGGCCTAGGAAGAGTATGAACTGGCTCTCAGAGTAGAAAACACGCTCATCGATTCATCGATATTAGAAACATAAACATTGATCGCATTTACTAAGCCTGAGCAGTAACTTTGCCTACGGTAAGCTGAGCTCCACTGAATCTGTATACAAAGCAAATAGACTAAAAACTGACCCGTCCATTGTGTGCCAAAATGAACAATCGTTTGTAGGGTTGACCATCCTTCCAGCCGGCTTCCACGCGGGGAGAGAAACGAGCGATTTTGATGCAATAAGCCAATTGCTAGAAGTCAGTAACAAATATACATTAGCAACAGTGAATTACAGCTTCAGTATGGATAACATTTGAAAAGCATTCACTTCAACAGTACATTATATCACCAATGATTTGATTCTTTTAGATCAGCAGATATACTGTTTGATATTGATAATATATTATTCCGTTTATTAATATACTTAAAATTAAAACTAAACATACAGGAATTAAACGCCAAAAAATGTACACGAACTAAATGACAGTATTCTACCTTGGGTTGCAACAATTCGCCAGGCAATTCTATCTCAGCCATTTGGGAGCAAAAGGTCAGCAAATTAAAGCAACGATTTTGTGGAATAAGGCTGGAGCTGCAATTAAAATTAAAAAACTTATTATTAATTGCCGAAAATTTAATTTTTTAATTCAATTTAATTTTAATTTTACTTCGTAGTAACTTGCAGGCTGCAGCAAAACGGTCGAAACCATGGGTAACCGTAACTATATCGCTAAACCAGGGTTACTGTCAAACATTTGGCACAGATTACTGCCAAACATTTGGCATCAAATTGTCAACCAGTTTCAGGTTACTTCCACCAAGATGAAATTCTCGATTTTACAAAATAATACTGACAGTACGGCCCCTACATAGGAGAATTACAGCAGTTCCGCCACAGGATACAATTGACCCAATTTACGGAGCGTATTTTTTGAAACTCCTAACGGCAGAACAGATAATAATGGTTGCCAATCCCACTGAAACCCAAGTGCCTTGCTTACTTGTTAATTTATTTTTACGGCCTACTCTCAGTTTAGTTTATACTTTAGGGGGGTAGCTCACGCAGCAGCTTACGCAATAAAAATATATCAAAATAAATTACTACAACATAAATATAGCTGCATCTACATCACACTAACAATCACTTTAGAACATACTAACTTGTAACCCTCGATATCAAGATCACAGATGCACATAGGGAGGGTATCCATCCACCCCCCTCGGGGGGTCGGCACACCCCCCCCCCGCCAAAAAAAAAGCAGGCACCCCCCCCTTATCTCCCAACCCCCCCATTTGACGACCGAAAAAGCGCACCAAAATTGTATTAAAAAATCGAAAAATCTCTAAAATTTTTCTGATGTAACCAAAAAAGTGCCCCAAAACTAAGTTAAAAATCGAAAAACTTCTGAATTTTTTCGGCTGTCACTGGAAAAAACAAAACCAGGACCAACCCCTCCACCTGTGATTGGGCACCCTTCTCGCCAATATTGTTTTCGTGCATCTCTGATCAAGATATGTTTCTTTCCAGCTATTTTGTGTTACTGTCAGTGTCACCACCCACCTGCTAGTGGGCTGAATTTTGGCTTCCAGCGATTTCACCCATTTGATGAGACGAGAGATTATTGTTAGCAGTGTGGGCGATCGAGACCAATCAAATTCACCAGACAACTTCTCCAACACTTTTCCCAGGAGGGCGGGACTGTCTTCAGCCTGTGACCTAATCATAACAAAGATTTGATAGAGTAATCACAATAATACAAACAGTTATAAACAAAGAACAGCCATTTCCTGAGAGTGTCCATGCTGATTAAAATGTCTTTGACGAGTGTCCATGCCGATTAAAATGTTTCTGCTTTTATATACTCCCTAATTTAATACCTTGTCAAAACTCAAAAGTCAAATGTCAGCTTACTATAGCTCTGGATCAGTTCCAGTGAAAAAGACACCAGTAGCATAGAGTAAATTTTTCAGGGCCTTTCAATGTGTCTCGTTAGTAATCTTTATTTCCCCTTAATCCGTGTTTCTGCTCAATTTCGTACATGATAAGAACCAGATAGGCTCCCCTTACGCATTTATTCATACTTACAGGCGTATATGCGTTCATCCGAGACACATTTTCGAATAAATCATGTCAATAATAATGTATAAGAACCATGAGTGTCATTATTTAGTGCTTTTGTCGGCTGAACGGTCATACGATAATAAGTATGAATCGACCCTAGGAGAAGTAACGCTTTATGAACTTATTGCGTGAATAAGCGTGATTGATAAATAAAGGTCGATTCATACTTACAGCTGTATGTCCTTTTAGTCGGCAAAATTCCGAGAAAACCACGCCACAATCTGACCTTATACACTATTATGACATAGTACACAGTAAAGTATGAAATGAATCGAAGCAGACTGAAACTTAAAACCCACTTTTTGGTTAACCCATCCAAAAACTCTGCCAGCATAGCTTTCAAGCTGTCCGGAACGTTGGTATCCTGAATCTGATTACGAAAGTCGAATGCGTATCGGAATGATTGTTTCAAAATTTGCCGTAGTCGATGTAAACTGAATTCTACCCAATTCTCGCTGGCTAACTCTTCCATCTGAAAATGAAAAACTCATCCAGTACTGCTTAAAACTTATTACTTAAATACTTATACTTACACTTACTTATTTACTTTTCCTTATATTTATACGTACTTACAAATGGTTATTGGTGTACACTGAAAGTTTAAATTTTGTCTAATATTCTGCTAAATATAAAAGCTAGTCGTCTGGTAGAACACAATAATCTATAAAACCAAAAACATAATTTGGCTGAAAAACTGATCCGAAAAGAATGCAGAAACGTACTGATTTGGCGATTTGAGATAGTACGGTACAGATTACTGGGTTTTGTTCCCTCAAACCACAGCCAATGCGATAAAGCTGGTGCTCAAACGTGCCCTCGGTCGGTGATTCTGTAAAAAATACAACATCCTAATGATTCACAAACGTTATTTGACAACAGTTTAAAAAAACGGATTCGTTTTCTGAAATACAGTGCATATAGACACACAGAACATACACACACAGAACCGCTGTACTCAAAAGCATACCGTACTGTACTAGCTAAAAGTTTTGTAAGACAGAATACTTTTATAAATGCAAAACACACATCATCCTTGGCCAAGTGACAGGTGCAAATTAAAAGACGCTAAAATGTAGTTTTGTGGCTTCAAAACATTTTGGATATCAGCTCCGTTAAGCAATAAAATAAACAAAATACTTATATAAAGTTACGTTAAGTTAGTTCATAAGCCTACACACCAATTGCATTGCTGGCATCAAATCCGTAAGACAGCAAGTGATAGTATATGGGTTGCGGATAACATTTGCCAATGTGCATCAAAATATTGGTGACAGTGGCGCAACAGCAGCGTGCAGCGTGGGAAAATAGCTGGGGGATCCTGCAAAAGTAAATCTGATTAATAATTAATACTTACGTATGCAAAAAACTGCGGTACTGAATGAGGTATTTTTTGCATGAAACAAGTTGAAGTCAAGTCCAGTTCGCTTGCAAGAGGCCGCCAAAGCGATTCCGCCAATTTTTCACAGCAGCTGATCAAAATTTGCCTTTGTCTCTGTTCCTGTGCCAAAATATAAGCCCAACTACAAGAGAAATGAGGGAAAAAAACTTGCTTTACGCGTGAACGGCGTTCAAGGAAACGGTTGTGTTACCACTACACGTTCAACAGAACCGATGATTTCTTGCACCAACCTTCGACTGTCCCTCTTATTTTCAACATCCCCCACAATGCTTCACCTAATAATAGACTAATATTAATAGAATTAATTAATATTAATAGAATATTATAACTGTTTATAAACTGATGATGAACTATAAAATACCAACTACCGCTCATAAGTGAAAAATAAAATAAAGAAAAAATTCAAAGCAATCTCACCAAACAAGCCAGTTCAATGGCTGTATTTCGCTGGCATGCGCAGTAACAGCCTCGTGAACGGGTCCACTGGGGCCAGAGTCCACGCCGAGAAGCCACAGCAGTTTGGCCAAATACCGGCGGACCTTCAATTCCTGCTGCTGACGGCAGACTTGCAGAAAACAGAGCGCAGTCTGGGAAGCAAGCTCGGTGTTCTGTCTTGAAAAGTTACCGCGAAAATGGTTAAAAATCCGGTAAAACAGATGTATGTCCGTATCACTGTAAAAGTTTATTAAAAAACAGGCACATACGAAATTTGCAGCTGTGTGATTTTTTTAAAGTATTGCGCGAATATCCGACATCAATGCATACTAATCGACCCCAAAGCCCGGTTCATACTTGTGCTTATCCGTGTCCTTATAGTTTTGTCCAGTCCCCAAGCGATTCTCAAACAACTGATTTGCCATTTTGTACTAATTCTTTGCATGAACACAGTTGCGCTCAAAGCCGGCTCATGAGCAAAAATTAAGCAACATGATTGAGTCGCTGTTCTAAATTATTCAGTTAAAATTTGTCTTTGTCCCTGTTCCTATGTCCTTAAGGACAAGTATGAACCGAGCATAACTGTCCGTCCTCTTGGTATAAAATGTAGTCCATTCCATTTAAATCATCCAACTTTAATTATTTTCTGCACTTTGACTGATTAGAAAATGATCAACAGAATGATAGACTAAGGTGCTACACAGATTAATCTCTTTTAAAAATCCTACTTACCTATTATTAATAAACTGCCTCTCCAGGTGGTCACCCCAGGCAGCCCATCCCTTCATATAGGAATCATTCAATTGCATAGAAACAGAAAAGGCTTTAGCGGCCTCTTCTTGTCTGAAACAAATTAAGATTTGGTTAGTTCCTCAGCTTTGCTCTTCCCATTTGTTAGGCGGTAAGGTCACCCAAAGCGAAGAAGGTTCCAACCATTTTCAACCGCTTATGGGTTTGTTCAAGTTCAAAGGTCAAAAGTTCACGGTCCCTCACCAAGCATGACCGAGCAACCCTCATTAGCTGATTAGCGTGTCAGCTAATTTTAGAAACTTCATATTTAGCTGCAAACAAAAAATAATTATAAAACCTACTTATTGAGCAGTGAAAGCACAGTCCCTTTCGTAGCATACAGTTCAGCAGACATCTCCTTGCTGAAGTAGGATATATTTGTGGAGTCAATAATAGCCAATGCCTAAACATTCAAAATGAACAATTTTTCCACACTTCAACAATACCACGTCGCATTTTTTTACATTTGAGATTTGAGAAACAAACTTAAAAGACAGGCATCAGCCCCACAGAAAAACGCATGGCATTTCAATCTGTGAAACAGCAGTCCATCAGGTTTCATATTAAATTATGCGAAAATAGTCTGAAAGCAAGCAAAGTTAAAAAATACCTCAGTCAATTCCTGATCGTTATATTTTCCTGGACAAATTGTGGCATTGGCTAGAATGCATTTTATCTGCTGTCTTAGTTTCTGGTATCCGTCCACAACTGGCAAACTGGGAACTGTGTGAAGCCTAAATCAATATTTACACCACATAATATTTGACTGGCATTGGAAATTGAACTCATGCGATTAAATGGATTAGATTCAGATTAACTTTAGCCATTCCAATCGCTCATCTTAAATCTTCGCACTAATAGTACAATCAATGCTTCGCTGATGATGAAGTTAATTAGTTGCATGAAATTCATTACGAAAACTTTTTATATTAAGTTTTGATCGAAAATTAAGGAGACCTAAGATCAAAGCCTGACAAAAGCACAATATGTCAGGGCAAGCTTGTTTATGTACTATACTTTTTTCAAGACAAAATATTTTACCTTGCTAGCGCTTCTTCTGCCACCGAAGTCAATCCTTGCTTTCTGGCGATTTTAGCCAGTTGAATAATGACCTGTGCTGATGAGTGAATTCCAAGCAGAACGTGCTGAGTTAGGGGCTGCAATGAAGAAATTAAGTAAATTCACATTCACATTAAAGTACAAATATACATCACTAACTGTGTGTAAGGTAAGCATGTGGTATTGTGGTCTCAGTCATTAATTAGCAATTTCGCAAGCTGAACGGACATACGGCTGTAAGTATTAATTAAGCCAAGCAAAACGCACAGATTCCGCCGGCTGAGCCTCGAACGTGGTAATCATGTGCTGGTAGTGCAGCTGGCGCCAACAGCCGACGTCAGACCAATGAGACAGGCGGTCGGACACTGTCGGCAGACGATTCCTCAAACAAACGAACCACATTATCAAGAGTAGATAATAAAAATGTGGCATCATACTGTCTCACTCTTGTTATAAAGCAGTGAAACTCAAATTATGTACTCTTAATGCAGAAATCTGTGTGTGATTGGGCGTATACATGTAAGCCAATTTTGAAGAGCGCATCTACCTGCGTTCTATCATAGGTAGGCACTAGGCAGGAGTGTGTCTCAATCTTCTTTCTTAAGAGTGAGACACTGTTATGTACTCTTGATATTATGATTATAAACCTCTTAAATTATGATTATAAACCTCTTAATACAATCCCAAACGTATTGTCACAAAGTTGTAGACGTTATAAAATTACCTGTAAAATATGACTGAGGCTGATCCCGCTAGTGCGAATAAGGAATTAGTCTTTAATCGATTTGAAATTTTAGAAAGATTTAACATATTTTATTTAGAACATTACGCACTTTTCTTGATTCTTACCAAAAGAAAACTTCCAAAATTCCTGCAAGTAAATGTCTGCTAAAGCTTAGAAACATTGATAGTAAACTGAAGAAGTAAAATTCTGAAATACATGAAACCAGTCCACAAAAAATGGGTTGCCTCCGGCCCCGCCGGGGTCGGAAAAGAATATGAACCAATTATTACTTCCAAGTTTTCACGATAGCCTTGAAATCCTGCAGGCTGGCGGGTCGCTGTAGATTCCCTGGCTGAAGAACGTTCATCAACTGAGCCGCTTCGTGCAGTTCCATAATTAACTGACCATGCTGAAATTCACAACTGATTATAGTAAAAAACCCAGTTAAATGAAAAACAACTGTCTAGATATTCTGCTGCAGCTGCACCTAATCAAAAAATAATGTGTATTGTTATTAGTTACTGTGCTAGTTCTAATAAACTTTTAGGAAGCTGAACCAGAAAGTTTATTAAACTACTTTTCAAGAATTTCTGTCGTATAATATGTCATTTAAATCGATTAATATTCTCAGTCATAATATCAATCTCTTGTTAAAAGTAGTATTCTGTTGCTGCCAAACCACGGGTAATCCTATTAGCCTGCTTAGACACAGGACAGCTTAAGTCGTTTCCGAGCGACACCACAGCTTGGACGACGGTAAAAAAGTAGTATCCTAATCTACAGCTTGTCTATTGAAGCTATCTTAAGATTATCCATACAAAAAACGACTGTCAGTTACCTGAAGTACAGGCACGTGTGAAGCGGCAATGATCTCAGGCAATCTCTTCCATTCTTTGATGCACAACTGACTAGCTTGCTCTGCAAATCGCTCGACCTACAAGATCAACTTAGATTTACAGCCTAAGTCCGTTCAGCTAGTAAAATTACTAAGTTATCACGCCACTATTTATTAGTGCATAAGGCCAGCTTGTGATTATGACATAACTTTGTCCGCTGAACGGCGGCTCACATGCGGTCGTAAGTATGAATAGACTCTTATACTCATATCAGCAAGACTGAGCTAAAAAATCTCTTTTTGAGCCGACTTTTTATGTCAATTTCACTACATATTAAACGCAAACCCAGCCTGACTTAGGTAACCACTTGTTGTCGGCAAAACTCCTTAAGACATTAATTCAGACGGTCTGAATCTGACAATTACTGAGCAAAAGTACATTTATCTGCTGCTGCTGTTGCTGTTCGTCAGGATGGCAAATGGTCACATAGCCCCTGTACAGGTTCAGTTTCCACAGGTAATTTCTGGGACAGTGGGACTCTAGCTGGGACAAGGCTTCTTTCATCAGACCCCAGGATGGGACACGCCAGGCCACGTCCGCAATCAGGGCTGGATTTTGCAACTGTTTTAGACTGCCGAAATCTTTCAGCACGTCCCATTTGTTCAATTCACGACAGCAGCTGAAAATGCAGTTCTGGGATATCAGCCAATCAAAAAACAGCTTGTCTCAAGCTGGTAAATAAACGGATACACTAGGAGGGGGCCTTTGTTTAGCTGCGTAGTTCATAGGCAAGCGATCTCTGCGGTTTGGTCCTTATTTTAGTCTTCTCAACTTGCACCTAAGCCTAAGCACAAAACAAAAGTTCAGTTCTCAAAGTCTGACTCAGGCCCTATTCCTTTACCGGACTAAACGGACTGGACTTATTTTAATCAGAGGATTTGGAATGACAAATCGGATTAATAAACGTACTAAAAGAATTAAAATAAGTCAGCGGCTTAATTTTAGTCTGACCCCATTCCAAAATTACCACTGTACTAAACGGACTTAACATGCACGCTTAACATTAGCGTGCATAGTTAAGTCCGTTTAGTTCGATTAAAAAGCAGCGCGCTAAAAGTTAAGTTTGTTTAATCCGGAAGTTTTGGAATGGCATTTTTTAGCCTAATTTGTAAACCGTTTAGTTCGATTATAATTAACCCTTTAATCCGGTAAAGGAATAGGCCCTTAGTTTCATTTCAACTAATGATCGTTGCAAAAAATACACATTTCATTGATGAGCGCATCTCGCTGACTTTTCAAACATATATACAATTTAGTTATCAGCATTTCTCATTGGCTTGGCAACTTTCCTTGGACATACCTAAGCCACTGGTCTTGCCATAGTTTGAATTCAGGCATAATTTGGAGGTTGACCGGATTATTCACAAACTCTTGCTCCATTTTAGCCATTGCCTAGAAAATATACAAAAAAACTAGCCATAACTCTTCCGTGAACATAATATATTTTACGGAAATCATAATGCTAATACATCGTTCTATGATACTCAAAAATTTAAACCAATTTTTCATCTGCAATAAAGCTGAGTTTTCAAACTTAAATTCTGAACATTTGAAAAAAGTTTATTCATATCTACAACCGTGTATCCATGCAGCTAGAAAAAAATATAAAAAACCTCACGCAAATCATAGTAGTGCAATGTAACAATAACATGTTGTACAATGTCTACATTATTCTTACTGGGCGTAAGTTCATGTTCGTGCTAAGTTTAGCGTAAGTTTAGCTTCATCCTTCGTGAAACGTGACCGAAGTTGGCCGAAAAGCGATGAACCAAAAGTTTTTAGTGAAATTCAATGTTTCACTTTATCACGTTGAAAATAGATTCCAGACCACTTTAAGTTAAACAAAATTTCGTGTTTGTCACTTTACGGCCAACCGTAGTCACTTTTCGCGAAGGATGAAGCTCGTCGTATGGCGATGAACATTGAACTTTTTTTGCACAGTACTGTAGAAGTCTTGTCGTATCAAGTCTTACAGATTCATAAATGGCGATGGCTTTATCAAACATGCCCAGTTGTTCGTAGGACAGTGCAGCCACTGTGTCCGAGTACTGTGCCCGTTTATACCACATGGCATTGTACATATCACGCTCGTTCAGGGAGACGTAGAGGTCCGCCAGAGAGTCAAGCAACTCCTAAGAACAATACATTTTTTTGTAAATTCACTACTGAAATATAAAAGAAAGGAAGCTAGAGAATATAAAAGAAAGGAAGCTAAAAAGAATAAGGGCAACCATGTGGGCAGTGTGTTTTGTGTAATTAGAACAAAAACACCATAATGTCCATATAAAATACGTATGCACAGTAAAAACAGCCTATATGAAACAAACAGGGAGAGTCGGTTTCATATTAAAGATTAACAGCTAACGAATCTCCAGGTAACATAGCAGTCTGACACCAGTCTTCAAGTACTGTCTGGAATTGTTGCTACACGGTTCTTTGGAAATTGCATAATATAGAATACAGGCTGACAACAACTGCAGGAAGATTCCCACCTGCATAGCGCCCGAAGCCACGTCTTGTCCATCGGCGCTGTCGTGTTTGAAGGTCATGGCCGGCTCGGGGGTTTCAGTGAAGGCCGCCTGTTCCAGCAACATGATGGCCGTGTGCCACAGACTGTGAGCTTTGCCAAGGTACTGAAGCAAGAACACTGCATTACTTGGGGCCTTATCATAGATTATATTAACTGGATGAGATTAACTAGATTAACTTCAGAGCTCAACATAGGATAAACTTCATAAAATTTTGCAAGCAAAACAAGCTGATAAGGGTTAGTTGTTCTAAAAAGTTTTACAAACGTTTGTTAATCTTGTGTCGAGTTACTGAAGTTAATCTAGATAATTTTATCCAGTTAATCAAATTCATGCAAAGGCCCTTGGAAAGGATTCCACTTCTGAAAAGAGTTTCTTGGAAAGATTCCACTTCTGAATAGAGTTTTCCGCCGGTATCCTCTGGGTTATATAATTCGGTACGACAATTCGAACCCTACTTTATTTTCGACGCGTGAACAAATCAGTATGTCAAAATCATCAGTTTATTTTCTACATTACAATCGATGTCGCAATTAATAAACTAAACAAGCACACTTTGACGCAAGAAGTGTCAAATCCAAAATAAATCTAATGATTATCAATATCAGCAATACATAACAAATATTATATACAAAAGTGTTACTATGAAACTCGACAGCTAAAAACTAAAATCTTACACTGAGCAAGAATGGTTTCAAGGCAACCGGGGGTTTGCATTCCAGCAAAGCAGCAATAAAAGTGGCGATGACACTCTTGGGTGCGTCTCGCTGCGGCAAGTGAGAGCCGCTGGACAAAAACGGAACCAGTTCTTTTTCCAAATTCTAAACGCAAAAGTAATTTTTGAATGAAAAAAATTCTGAAAAAAACCCGCATAGACAACTACCGAAGTTGCGAATTACTTATTCTGAGTCTTCGCTTGATCTAAGCGTAAACTGCCGTCTCACTTCTCTCTTGCAGGCAGCCGAAAAGGTACTAAGAGTAAGGTAAACCACCTCGTACGTATAGCAATAAGATCCTCACAACTCATATCAAGAGTACACAATATTAGCTTGGGCAATGTTTCACTTTCAAAATATGATACACATTAACTTTAGTTCGCTAAACTGACGCTATATTTCCCACAAAAAATTATATAGAAAGTATCTCGAGCATTAATTTTATCTTAGTGCAGTATTATGTAAGTTGTTGTTGTGACTGATGTGCTCCTGATGGGGCAGTGTATAGCCACGCTTACTTCACGTTGAGCAGGAGCGAGAGTGGCCCAGGTGTCACTGAATATGTTGATCCACATTGTTTCGGCCAAATCTGTGCTCGTGTGGGCGGCAGCACTCAGCATACACAGATACTGCTTCAACTAAATCAGAGACAAGAGTCAGTGAGACACTCTCCAACCTGCCTGTGTTCTAGCGCACGCATATCCGCTCGGAATTAATACTGTAAGATAAGAGTGAATTCTCAGAATTTCGCATCTTTAATGGCTCCGCTTTATACAAAACCCGTATTCAGACGATAGACAACGATTGCGGAAGTAAAAAGTAGGCATGGGCACGGTTATCGGTTAACCGACGGTTAACCGGTTAACCGAAAATTTTTCGGTTAACCGGTTAACACAATTAACCGAACGGTTAACCGAAACCAATCGGTTAACCGGTTAACTGAAAAAAATCGGTTAATCGGTTAACCGGTTAACAGTTCCAAAAGAGGTAAACGTTTAATTTTGACCATGTGTTGTTTCACCACACAGAGATACCACGTTTCAGTCATGTCTTATGGTCATCAAGTTGTCGTACTAAATTTATGTGTATAAATGGCCATTGCATAACCAATAACCATTAAGTTAACGGTAGTTAAATTTGAATGGGTATCGGTTAACCGGTTAATGATTTTATTAACCGTGCCCATGCTTAGTAAAAAGCGACGCATTTTCAGTTTAACTTTATAACCGGGAGACTTCAGCACGGCACACGGACATTAGCATGACAATTTTGCGTTAATAATGTTCTTTTTGCCAGTTTTCACTCTCGAGATACACCGAATATACATTTCATGGAATATAAAAAATCTTACATTCGTGGCTCCGTGCAGTTTAGTCAAAATCTGCCGGTGGTCCTTCCATAATTTGAGCAGTGTCTGATTTTGATCAGCATCTGCTGGTGGATCATCCAGCATCAGAGAACTCAAATCCAGTCCACAATCCTAGAAAAATCAGCTGTTATATGATCACAAGAATGAGCCAATATTAAGTTTGCGCTAATACCATAAGTAAGTTTCATACACTAAAGTCTGACGCAAAATTGCTGAACCTTGAGACAAAACAGGTTGCGTGATTTTTTGTGAATAGTCGCCATGTACTCTTGATGCTTGCATTTCCCTGTTTTCGTAATGAAATCGAGTGTTTCTTTTTGTAGGATCTAGCATTATTTGGTCAAAATTTAGTAAAGGCGGCCTTCAAATGCTTAAATTCTGTAAACTGAAAAGAAACTGAAAATACTGGGGATGAAAAAAATAAAAAATAACATGCGTACCGGCGAAAACGTTACTCAAGTTCTAGCACGAATGCATTTACAAAATCCAGTTTTTGTCGACCTTTCTTGCCAAACTTTAGGGGCCATCTCCAAAATCTGACAGCTAAGTTTTCGACCGTCGACCCTCAATTTGGAAGGGGATTTCTGACTGCTAAACGGGATTTTAGCAAACATTTTTTTTAGACTTTTTTGGGGGAGGGGGGGGTGGAATGAGGTTTCTGTCCCAGAGACTTCAAGCGCCAATGTATGCGCCTGACGCCCTACTTACTCTCAATTTTCAAGACTAGGGACACCTATCCGCCTCTCATGCATACAATGCCTGTCAGTTAGCCGCAACCCTGTCAGGTGCTTGAAGGCAAGATCAGCATGATCTTGGATTCTGTAAAAAAACCTACATCATCCAAAGCCATAGACGAATCAGCACTGCTCTCAGCTGTATCCGTCGTCATGGCAACAGGCTCGCTAGTTAGCTGGCTAGTTGGCTGACTTTCGTCTTTCAAACCGACCAAGCCGGCAAACCGGATTTCCACAGATGACTTCTCATTCACAATGCTCAGCATCAGCTGAAATGGCAATGGTGATGAGGCTAGTTTTACATGTTTATTAAAAAATGCTACAACTGCAAGTAAATTCCACAGAAGACTAAATGCGTACAATTGCAAAACAAACCTATGATTTTTCTCGTCGGACAGGACATACGTCTATAAGTATATTATGTATGTTTACGTATGCATACATATTATGTAAGCATGAATCGAGCCTAATTCAAATGCCGAGAACATGAACTAAAATGAATTAAGGAAACCCCTTATCCTGGACCCACTTCAATGCACTGTTTGAGCCAATAATGTGTGCCCATGGCTTCCCAGTTCTGAATGGACATGATGTAGTGTAGGCGTCCGAAAGGGTGTTTGGGTATGCTCTCATGGAACAGCTGAAAGTTGAAAGAACAATAATGTT
>JASANF010018110.1:0-38018 GCA_030248245.1 Trissonchulus sp. WLG1_4
AAAAAGATTGTGTTTAAAAATAGATAATGATAGGGAATTAGATGGGGCCTTGTGGTGGTGTTTGTCGTGGGGCGTTGTGAATCTTATGATAGAGGCTTTTATTTGAATCAAGTGAACTTGAACTTATCAGAAGTAAATAATAACATGAGCTTCTCACTTTAGTGCAGCTAGAGTTTATAGTGGCTTGACGACAACTAGCTCGTAACCGTGCCGTTTTTTGGGACTAAAACAGCATTGACGTAAAATTTATGGTGAACAATACTTCGTTGTCATCTTTCATTAATTTTGATAGGTGACTATTTTACGCTGTTTTTTCATTTCATTCTTCCTCAAAATTTTTTGTCAAAAATCTTTCTACTTATTAACTACTGATTGCCAACTTTTGTCGTTAAAGGGAGTATTTTGTTTGTATTAATTATTGTATAATTAATAAAATAGTTGTTTCATTGTTGCATGATTTTGTTCATATGGAATGTGACGTTATTTGTGGGAGTAAAGAATTTAATTGTTGTCCTAGGTATGTTGTTTTTGTCAAAAATTGTTTTCACTAATTTTTATAGTTGTATATTTACCTATCGTTGAATTTATCGTAAAATTCGGAATATGATGGCTGGATGCTTAAAAGACTAAAATAGCTGTTTTTACGAGTTTTTGCTAACTTGATTTGAACTAACTATATAGCATATAGGTCTTTGAAACTATGTCCGTTCAGCCATCAAAATTACAGCTACGCTTTGACTTCAGTTGATAAAATTTCGTTTTCGCTATCGTTTTTGCTTTCGTTCAATTTCGTTTCGTTTTCGCTCTTTGCTTCGTTTATGCTGGTGTAATTTGGCAGCTGAGGCGGTCTCAGTTGTCAAATTTATGGCGGTATGCTTCTTTATAGTTTCGTATATTTGCCTACGCAGCTGAGCAAGTGAGAATGAGAGCGGCAAACATGAATAGTCAAGCACTACTTAGGGCAGCAGAAATAGGTAGACAGGCCCTTTAAAAACTAATCATATCAAGTGTGTAGGCTTACAACTCTTGGGTCGCAATACAAATTATTTGAGTTTCGTGCATTTCGTTTCGCTTTCGTTTTCATTTCGTTTTCGTTCAATTCAGTTCTACTGAAATTAAAGCGTAGCTGTAAAAATGCATATCACCAGTTTAAGTGTGTGGATGCATTGTGAGGGTCGATTCATAATTACTTTACAAGTCCGTCCGTAAGGTTGTACGTTGGAATCGAACCTTAGATAATGGAAAGTTCTGTTTGTCAAGTGCATTAAAACAGCGGTGTACTCGGCTAGCTACGAACAGTTGGGCTGTTTAATAACTCTGTGTGAAATAAACAACTTCATTTAATGGTTCTTTCATTCAACAAGTCTGCTTCAGACCGAGTCAAGTTAAACATCTTTAGTGATCCCCCACTAAGTCGTATAAATTTGTTGACGCGTCTAAATAACGACAAAACTTATTCGCGCCCTTGTCGCTAATATTCTGGCATTTTTTTATTTTGAAAGGAAAACAGGGGGGGGGGGGCATTATGAATTTCAATTCCTCTGAGACTAATCGATGGAGGGAGGGCGACTTCAACAGTGACCCCCCCGCCACAAAAATGTGCCAGAAACTTTTTTACATCAGATTAGCTTGTGTTTTAGTCCCTGCGATGCAGTCGTGTCGTCAGGCCGTTCGCCGCCTCCCAGCCTGTTCCAGTCGTTCCTTTTGCGCCCTGCCCCCCGCCGGCGTTAAAGTTGAGGACCTGGACCCCCTGTCAGCGGACATATGGCGGCACTATATGTCGTATAGACAGACCAACAAAACACTGCAACTGAAAAAAGAACTGACGGAAAAGTTGCATACGCTGATTTTGAAGCAGCTAAAAGGCCGAGGTCAGATTGGGGTCAAGTTTGTTCTTTTGCTGAATTTATTTGAAATTTAGGAAAGAATATTGTTCGAAAAAGTTAACTTGCATTAGAGAGCGACAATATGGGTTGGGTTCTATTTGAAACAGGATTATTGGAATAGTTAGTGTTGCGTTTGCTCCTGCTCCGACTTCTGACCAATCAACGTTCCAAACTCAGAACAAGTCTTCATGAGTTTTTGTCATACATTTGTCAAAATCTACTACTAATTAATTTTTCACTACAACGTTTCAAGCTCAAACTTTTCCAGAAATTTGTTTATATAACTGTCTACTACTACTTCTGGATCATTAAGACAACGCCTATCTCTCTCCTGGGCCACTTTATGGTGATTCACTTTCAACCCTATTACGCATCAACCTATTTTTACAATTTTATATATATATGTTTGTATAAGCATTTTTTAGTCTTTTTTAATACAATGTTAATTCGTCTTTATAGTCACCATTATTTTTTGTCTAGACTGGGACGTTATGATGAGCGGTTCGTCGATCAGCGGTCTGGGTCACCGCGACTGTGACCTGGATTTGGTTCTGCTGGACGGATTTTCGAAGAGTGCCGGAGCCGCAGCTAAGACTCACAAGGTCAACTCTGTTCGGACAGAAAAATCTGTTGGACTAACCCCTACTGTCTAATCGTATTAATGCTACTGTGTGTCCGTTCAGTTGGTAACATTACAAAAATAATGAGGCCCCCACACGTGCTTTTTTATACATTATTAATGGCGCGATTATTTGTATTACATTATTAATGCCGCGATTATTTTTAACTTCCCCGACTGAATGTGCATACGGCTCTAAGATGAAGCAACTATGACTCCCATTGTTTGGGTTAGGGCATGGCGCATGGATATACTTAGTCCCTGACAAGCATTGAGTAAAGGTTTTTCATGATAAAATTAATGGAACAGAGCTGGGGTCTTCATTCAGGCAAATTTAATAAGGTCATTCAAGGTCGTAAGAGAACTCTCACAATGTCTCCTAAGTCCTAACCCGTGGCTTTGGTTTTAGTCACAATCTTAACTAGGGATGGGACCGAAAAAAATTTCACCGAATACCGAATACCGAATATTCGGTTTTTTATTTTCGGCCGAAAACCGAATACCGAATACCGAATAGTTGTCATTTGCCAAGCAAAGTTTTCTCAGATTTTAAAGATCCAGAAAAATAAAATATTACGTATAGATAAGTATATAAATACTACGTATAGTACCCTGGGGTGGAGTGGGACAGTCTTTTTGGGGGTGAAAAGAGACATCCTCACCTAATAAGTTTCAGAAACAATGCCGAAACATGCAACTTTGAGCGTAACAACTACATACACAATATCGGCACAGATTCGGTTTAGGCGGTAAATGCTAACTCACATGTTTTCAACGTAGAAACATGTTTAACATGCTACATATGTATATAAGCCATGTATTATCATACCAATATACAAATAAGTATTGTGCCAGTGTGCTGTCGAATATACCCCCGTCGTGTAGTCAACTTTTTGCTTCTTGCAAACCTGTGGTTTTTTATGCCATAGCTAAGGCCATGACCTAAATTTTTCCAAATTGGACTAAATTTTTTCAGCGATTGAGGCCAACTGGCCTAAACTTTTTCAGCTACCGACGAATAAAAAATTTCCGATATATACGTCTCCAACTGACCAAATTCGGCCTGAAAATCAAAAGAATTTCTATTTGTTTTTGAAGGCTGCTACCCCAAGCTCTCAGACACCTGCAACTTTACGGCTTTTGTGTTCTTTGCTTTTATCTTTCATGAAGGTTAATCCCCGTTCACCCCGGCTGTCTCAGGATCTTGGGCTGTTTTTGGAGTGAAGTGGGACAGTTATTAAACTGCTTGTGAACCTTGCAGAGTTTGCTGGCATTTCCAATTTTTTTGGGTTTTGACAATACTGATAAGCCTCCATCAAAAATTCACGCAGATATGTATGTGCTCTGTTATAGGCCTCACAAATGCTAATTAGAGGTTATTAGCTAAAATAGATAGTTTTAATGTTTTTTGTGTACATATCAGGTCGAAGTGTAGTGCTAATTGAAGGATTAACTAAATGAGTTCTTATTCTACACGTTCCTTGATTTGCAATTTTCATGCTTTTCTAACTATTCGGTATTCGGCCGAAAACTGACTTTTCGGTACCGAATACCGAATACCCGTTTTTCGGCCGAAAACCGAATACCGAATACCGAATACCGAATTTTCGGTACATCCCTAATCTTAACACTGTTTCATTCTAATTAACCAACCATTGCACACCTTTTTTTATTGTATATCTGCTCATTGGGTGATCAATAATAATGCATCGTCCGTGCAATTGAATTATGAACTTATTATGCTTTGCTTCGATTTATATTTGCAAACTTTGATCCTTAGGCGGCCTAAGTTAGGCCTGGTCAGTTGGCATAATGCTAAAAACTAATTATTGCTGATTTCGTGATTGTTGTAAATTTCGCCGGCTAAACGACTGTGGGTGTGAAATCAGTCCTAGAACTAGCCCAAACAGACACTGTTACGACGGAAATAATATGTTGGTTGTGTTTTAGCAATATCAACAGAATAAATCCCTGGATACATTAGAATTCCTGCAGCATGCATTAACCGGCACTGGTTAGTATTTTATATAATATATCTTTCTAGAAATTTTGCATCTTTCTAAAATTGAAGATTTCTCAACACTTTTTTATCGATATGTTTTTTTGGGTTGCCGAAATGCCGACCAATATCAATCTGCCAATGTCTTGAACTAATCACCATTTGTAAGCCAACATACACAATAGGGACATAAAAGTTCAAAAAATCAAGCCAGATATCAAATTGGCCAGCTTTCTGAAGTAAACATGAAGCAAGTGTTGACGTCAATTTTTTGCCACTAATAAGAAAAAATCTAGGTTCGATTTTCTTTAGATTTTGAAATAAGCTTCTAGATTTCTCAAAATTTATCATTATTGATGTGAGTGCTTCACAGTTTACGCTAGTCGACTGCTTTCGCGTCACTACCCCCTCAATACAAAAACTACGTTTTCATTTTTTTTACGTTTGTTCACCCATAACAAAGTTGACAGCGGTTTGTTTTGATTTCATAAAAGAAAACAGCCAATGACAATAAAAAGCCGCCGACAGGAACAGAAAAAATAACCAATGTTGTGTAGAGTTGCGAAAAAAACGACAAATTTAGGTCGCTTTTTGTTTCTGCGGTTTCGTAAGGCACAAAATTGTATCGATATTGTATTGTATCGAGCAGGTTGGTGTGAATTAGTTTAACATCCAATTTTTCCATCAGTCGTTTACGTAACATATTGAACGTTAATGACGAAGGTAGGATGTTTTGTGATTGAATTTGAAGCATGCTAACGTCAGATATACAGACTACGTTGCTATAGGGCTCAATAAATACTGCTTTCATGTGATCATACTTTAACAGTTCTTCACATGCTGCATTGGAAGTTTCAAAAGACAGCAGTAACAGTGGGAAGTTGTTTGTGCTGAACTTAGATCCATATATGTATGTGAAATTCTCATCTTGGTCCACCAATGAATTATACTGAGCACTAGAAATTAACGGTATTTGCTTCTTTGATACATACAGTATCAGATCGTTCAAATCAGTGAATGTCTTAGCCCCGCCTTGGTGCAATACAACACAGTCAGAAGTCACAAACGTTGTGTTAATCACAGCAATGATAGCCAGCAGCGCTTGCACCAAATTGTAGACTGTCAGCTCTTTGGTGGATAAAATTTTAGTATATTTATGAAACACCCACGGCAGAGAAGCAAGAGCGAAAATTGCAACAAGTGGTAACAGTCTGAAGATTGTTTTCTGAAAGCTTTCAATATCAATCTTTAGTTTAATTATTTCCCCTTGTTTTTTCTTCGTAAACACGTCAAACTCAGTTGAATATTCCACAGGGGCACTGACTGTGTACGTTGCAAATGCATATGGCTGGTCAAAAATCAAATATCCAGCAGCATCAATAGTTGAGTTTGCCAACGCGGAGTCTATATCTTCTATTAATTCAAAAAGTTTGACAACGCAATTTAAGGACATAAAATGACAGATTATTTGATACATTGTGACCGTCGGATTTTGGCATGGCACGCTGTATCGAACAATTGGGTAAATGCAAGGTTCCAGATCTGATTTTAAGAAACCGATTACAAAAGCGTTTTCGTGGTCTTTCATATTTGTAGCATTAGAAGTAATTTTTGTCATATTTAATCAATATTCAGATAGGAATTCGTACTGTCACACAATTGAATGTTTCTTAAGCATTAATTTGGCGACATGTGATTATTTTTCAAGTGTTTGAGCAAGATTTTAGTTAAATAGCAAATCAAGGTCCATCTAGCAAATCAAGGAAGAAAAGTGGAAGAATTTTGATGACTTTTTAAATAAACCAAAAACAGGCGTGGACAGTATTATTGGTAGTGAAGGTATTCTGTAAAGCATGTCTAGCACGCTAATTAGGCTACAGACACTTGAGATATCTACTTCGACTTTCTTTACTTTGTTATTTACTCATTACAGTTTGAAATATGATAAATATTTACGTTCTGACATTGAATGTCACCACAATAAGTAACCCTGTCAAAAATGACACGAATTTGTACACATTTTATTAACAGGATTTGCAAACGTGTAAATGCAGAAGCAAATAAATAGTGTCATTTGGTCGACATTGCAACTTAATGCTAAGCCAAATCAATCCAATATACATTGGAGTAATCTGTACTGATAAACTTTGCCTACAGCATTAACATTAACAAGCTTTTGCAACGAAATTGCTATTTAGCTGGTCACTTTATAGCATTATTCTGTGAAGACGTATGTACGTATGCAACTCAATAGGGCCCTTGACCAGTAACTTTTGATAACTGTCATTAATTGACCATCAAGTGACAGCCACAGCAAATTTCAACGCGTGTAGCGCAATCATTGCTGAACTCTCGCGCTGAACTGTAGCGCAGTCATTTTTGCACCAGCGACAATTATAGTTTCTGAAACGTTTAAAAGTATTGGATTATATGCCGCGTGTAAATTAATTTTTGCATAATTCGTTCCTATAGTTCGAACTTTGTCCGCAGAAGTTATTTTGACAACTTGCGTTCTAGTTAAAGTTATTCAATGGCATAATTTGTTTTAAACGTTAAGTAAGAATAAACTGCTGTGGTTTGCAAGCCTTCTTTTTTTCGGTGAAAAAGACCGCTAAAATTTTCATTGAGCCCGATGGACAATCGTTAGGGCACTGCATGCTAAAACGGATTTTACGGACACATCGTTATCTTGGAATAATGGTCCCCCAATTGCCAGCCATTTTCTGCAATAAAAATACGCCTGAATCCATTTTATTTGTTTGTTTTTGACCAACTTTGACTTGAAGGGCCCGTTTTTGCTTGTGTTTCAGATCTCGTCAGTGAGTGTTCTTTGATCGCGGCCCGAACCCCCCTGCTGCACATGTCCTGCGCCCCCCCTTACGACTCCTTCCAGGTCGACCTGTCGGCTGGATCCGTCTTGCCTGTCCGAAATACCCATCTCCTGTATCACTATGGACGATGTTAGTAGTATAACACACTATTATATGAAATAACATGACTGATGTATAAGCCCAGTTTTGGTTCATAATATGATAACATAATGACATTGTACTCTTATTAAAGGTTTTGGATAGAATTAGTAATGGAACCTTTGTGTCCTCTAGACTAGAAAGATGCACTTTACTATGCCACAGTAGCCACACTGTGAATGTGCCGGTTTTTACAACTATGTTTTCCACACAACGTTTTTATGGTATTAATAAGAAGCGACTTACAGAAAAATAAATATATTTGCTTTAGCGTTTTTTCAGTCTGACTATCAGTAAGGCCAAGTTTTTTGCTCAGTCTCATTGAGATTCTGATTTGTGTGTTTTTTACTGACTCGTTCATCCCTCTGTGTTTTAGGGGATTGGCGTGTACGTCCACTGATGCTGGCGCTGAAATACTGGGCTAACACAGCGGGCATCAAGAGCGCACATGAGGGAACTCTCTCTTCTTACGCGCTACAACTCATGCTCATCAACTTTCTACAGTGTAAGGTCGACGATTTGGTTAACTTATGTTATGTTGTTTTCATTTTGCAGAATCATTACGTTGTATATTATATTTAATTAATAATATTGTATTGAGGTCTTTTTTATTGATCTCAAGTCAATAAATATTTTTTTTTAAATAAGTGTAAATTTGACACCAGTCGCTGATGAAACTTTATTTGAGAACTTGTGCAGTTTTTATCCTTTTTTAAACAGGAAACTGAAACATTTCAATTTGCCAGTTTCAATATTGAATACCCAGAATTTCTAATTTTTACTTTAGGTGGAATCAACCCTCAACTTCTTCCTCCATTGCAAGTCATGTATAAAGTCAGTGTTTTTTCAGCTATTTTTAAAGCTAGCTAGACGGCTTGGATATTTATAGTATTTATCCATAGAATTACAATAAATGTGTCTGGGTTCGTTTATCAACGTACGTAAAACCATGGCTTTATAAAACCATTTTTGCGAAATCTACTCTGCGGGTAGTATTCACAGTATGACTGACGTGCTTGGTAAAAACAAGTTGGTCGCATTGGTATCAGCTATTAACAACAAATTACTGCAAATTGCTATGTCGATTCCTCATTGAATACGCTTTTTCCTGTTTTAGCGCTGGTTCGACAATACAGTGCCAATCGATAGACTAGTCTATAGCGCCAAGATGTTTCGTCCGTTGCATAAACCAGCCAAAAGCTCGTTTTCTCTTGGCGACTTGCTGAGGGGGTTCCTGCACTACTATGCTCACCAGTTTAAGTTAGTTGAACATTTTGTCACTTTAATTTTCTTAATTTTTGCATGTGATATTAATTTGGGATGTTTATGACACAATGAAACACTATTGATTTATTCGCTAATATCTAAGATGGGGCATAATTAGAGAAATACCGTTGCCTGGAGTTTTAAAAGAATTTAGTCATTTTAATTCTTAACTTTAAATATATATATAGCAGCAAGTGATCATGAAACTGTAGTAATATCTATTTTGTGTCAGGGTTTTTGATTTTGGGGTATTCCTTAGTTTAGTTTGTGTGATTAAGATACTGTTTATGATATAGTATACCTATGTTTGTTGTTACTTATGATTGTACTGTAATGAATGAAGTGACTGCGGTAGCCGGTCTGGTACCGACCATAATTACTTGCTACAGACTTCGGAGTCAAAGCAAAGTCGGAGCCATTTGATTCCGTAGTCAAAGTATAATAAAAAGGTAAAGTACCCGTGGACTGCTAGGTTGGCAAGAGCAAATTCAACCTTAGTCTCTTGCTCAAGGAGCTTTCGTATAGGTACGTTGTGGTTGGGATTTGATCTACCAACCTTCAGATTGATAGTCCGACGCCCTAACCACTCGGCTACGAGGTCAAGGTATTATATGTACTCTGGGTTTTTTTTTTCGCAAAAACGTTCGCAATTGCGAAAAAAATTTGGCGATTGCGAAAAATTTTCAAACTGTTTCGCAAAATTGCGAAAAAATTTTGACGCCGGTGAGTAGGGATGGAAGTCTCGGTCTCGGTCTCGGTCTCGGTCTCGGTCAAAACCCGAGACTAGCCCAGTCTCGGTCTCGGTCTCGGTCTCGGTCTCGGTAGTCGAAAAGTCTCGGTTTGTACCCGGTCTCGGTTTTTCAAATCTGTGAAAAATTTTCCTGTGGTCCCCCCTTTGGTTTATATTTTTGGCAGAAAATTTTTTTCGGAAGTTTTTATTTCACCAAAATTTCACATCAAACAGTGAGATTCTGTCAATTTTTTTCCGAAAACAGCTTTACCGTGGTTGTTTAGTTTATCAGTAAACACAGTGCACACCACAAAAATGTATGTTTATGATTAGGTTTCAATATTTTTTTTCAAGTCTGTCTGTGTGAACTGTGATTATTATTATATTTTATTCTTTAATCTTTAGTGTTTGGCTGGTCAACTTTGTTATGCCAATCGGTGGCTTCACATACTTAACTGTAATTTCCAATTAGTATGAGTTTAGCAAAAAATCAAAAATAAATCTGTGAAAGTTCAACTAGACGCACTAGTCAGAACTATATGTAGTTCGGTTTTCGGTAGATGAGAAGGGACGACTCTACTCCCAACTAAAATTGAGTCCCAGGGGATTGAGGGGGCACAATTCAAAGGGGTGTCACGCCGGAGGCAAAGAATGAAAGAGCGTCACGGCGCGCAGGTCTAATTTTTGAGCTAAAGACCCTTTTTATCTTGGGTGTATATTTTAGCAGAACATTGGTAATTCCAATAAAAGCTGAGCGATTTTTAACTAAATTCAGCCAAACAGTGTCTGAAATTGCTATTTTCTGGCGCGAACAAGGACAAATTGCGTCTGCTTAGGGACAAAGGTCAAAATTTCACAGTATTTAAGTAGACACGGCCCCACAAACACACAAAAGGAGGAAAGAACCAGGAACGTAACCAACATTGCCGTGATGTAGCTGTTAATTTATATATACATAAGGTGTCTGACCATGGTCTTGTAAGTTTACCTAAAAACTTGTAAAAAGTCATCAAACCATAGGTGAAAAAATGCCAAAAATTGACCCAAAGTCTCGGTTTTGGCGGTCTCGGATTTTGGTCTCGGTCTCGGTAGTCTCGGTTTCGTGGTCTCGGTCTCGGAAAAAAAACCGAGACTTCCATCCCTACCGGTGAGGTGAACTTATAAGATCCCCGCGTTGTTTTTAGCTACTCAGCCAGAAAAAATTTCCGGTACGTCCCCAATTGACCAAATTTGACCTAAAAATCGAAAATTTGTAACTTTCCCGAGGCTCCCCTCCCCAGGCTCATGCGAATTCCTGCAACTTCATGTTTATTGCGTGGTAACACTCCATGTCAACGCGTTTAATGTCTATGAGACATCCGCTAATTAGCGTTTTCCAAATCTGTGTGTATCTGAGACTGTATAGTGTGCCCAGTCCGAGATTTTGCGTCTCGTTTCGTCACACAAAATCACTATATATTACATATATACGTCCAGATGGGTCTGGGAAAGCACTAGTCCTGTACGCTATATCGGAGTGTTCAGTTATGCATCACGTCTTTGAGTATTTCACATATTCTACACCTACAGCTAAACTTTCGGGCCCTTTGAATTTTTTCCAATGGGACCACAAAACCAAAGGACTCTAATGTAAAATTCTTGTCAGGAAAAAAATTGAGGGGGAGAAATTCCCTATATCGTCCCCCGTTACGCCGCTGCGTGAATATGACGTTCAATGCAATAAATAACACAAACAAATTTTTTGCGAAAAAAATTTGGTTTTGCGAAAAAAATTTTAATCGTTTCGCAAAATTGCGAAAATTTGCCAGCGAAAAAAAAACCCAAATGTACTGTACTATACTATGAATCTGGAATCAGTGACTCAGGGCAATCTTCGAGTAATCTCAATTCTCAAAGTCTTTGACACCGGAGTCTGTAGCAAGTAATTTTGGACGGTACTGTACTTGATGTTGTTATTTTCATAAACTTAAGTAATAAGTATAATTTAGTAATTTTGTTTAAGTAATTTATTGAAATAGTTAATTTATTTCAGTTATGACAACGACGCTGTGAGTGTTCGTTTTGGTCGAGTGTTGGAAAGAAGTTCCAGGGCTGATCCGGCGAATACGTTTATTTGTGTCCTAGGTGAGGGATTTTGTGTGATTATTGTATATTTGCAGCAAAAAATGTAGGTTTGTTTTTTAGTGATGGGTTTCACATCCTAAAGCAGAAATAAACAGAAATATGTGAAGTTTAAAAAGCGCTACTACGTGCGTGGTATGTTTTTTAAATTGTCAAATTGACACCGCACCGCATATAAGTTTCACATCCACAATTTCCCATTCACAGTTATTTTTTAAGGCTCGATTGATACTTACAACCGTATATCAGTTCACTCAGCAAAATTATTAAAAGAGGCAAGCTAGATGATATTACATCTGGTGCCAGTGTTTTTGACTCTTCTACGTCGTTATAATAGAATCTTCAGGGTATTAAACCTTACGTTACAATTCTTTATGATATTACAAAACTATGAATGTAACTATCAGTATCACTATAGTGTGTTTTTTGTATTACAGAGCCCTTTGTGAACTTGAACGTGGCCTATGCCGTCTACAACCAAGACGTTTTTGACGCGATTCTAATGTCCTTTCGAGACGCTCACGCTCGTCTGACCAAACCACAGGCTCGACTGCATGATATTTGTAAAGGGGATAGAGTGTTTTCTGTGGTCCAGTAGCGACTTTGAATGAATAATGTTCGCATATTTTTATGGATCTTAAACCATTTTGCAAATAAATGAATATGAATTGTAGTTCCTTTTGTCCTGGCTCATACTGTTGTCTGACCAAAAAATGATGGACCCTTTGAGAAACCAAAACACGTATTAATAAGGAAACTATTTAATTTCACTCACAAAGAGTACAGCAAGTAGTAGCACAAATCACGCCATCTGTTTCGTCTCAGGGTTCAGCATTTAATCTTGGTTAGATTTTACTTTGTGAGATTGTCAGCTTGGACTGGCACTCTGGCAGACTGGAAAAGCTGTCAACTAATATAGTACACAAAACTGCGAATTACATTAGTGATTTTTAAAGCCTATTCACACGAGGGCGCATTTTGCGCCATGGCGCATGAGCGGGCGCACACGCACACTTGCATGCTGCATTGTGTGAAATAATGCAGCAGGCAGTGTGAAAATAGAATGGGCCCGCTCATGCGTCTGCTCATGCGCCCTCTCATGCGCACGCTCATGCGCGCGCTCATGCGCCCTCGTGTCGTGTGAATAGACCTTTATTTACGTAAAATTGTTTTAGGGGCTACATAGTACCAAAAGTACATAATAGGATATTATGTACTCTTGATAGTACATACTCGTTTGATTGTACTTTTAGACGTAGCTCAATCTTGTGCCGGCTGAAGTGAAAATCCGTTTTGCGTTTCAGTCGTGTGTTCGTTCTTCCTATTTCAGTAGAGCAAATGGACATACGGAATACGTCTATGAGTCGCACTGTTGTGCGTATATCCGCACAATTTTCTAAAAACTTCATGGAATAGTGTAACTTAACTGAACAATACTGAAATACAACATTTTATTAAAAATTTCATGTACAATTCTATTGTAATTGACGTAATAATATATTATAGAAAGAAAGACAACATAACCAGCACCAAACATAGACAAACATAGAACCAACCCACTATTTGAAAAATATATATATATATATATATATATATATATATATATATATATATGAGTTTACGGGAGTACCTACGTTTGAACGTAAGAATCACGTAATATGTAGTCATGGAAAATAGGTTGCGAATTATTAAATACGTAAAATTCATTAGTTTTATGAAGATAGTAAAGAAGCCTGAATTTTATAAAACAGTTTTGATCAAAATAAGAAGACAGAAAATATGGGTTAAAAGTACCACAACATTTATGTACGTGAAATTTTCGAAACTGCCCCAAAATATTCTATAGTTGTCTGTGATATTTAATACATTTTGTGGGCCTTTTCGTAAATTTTTGACTGGATTAATTTAACTAGATTAATTTCATAACTCACCATAGGACATTAGGACTAACTTAAATTCATAAAATTTTGCAATCAAATGCACATGACACGGTTTAGTCGTTCGAAACTTTTGTCAATCTTATGCTGAGTTACTGAAGTTAATCTAAGACCAGAAATTACGGTACCCTGAGACAAAACAAGTGGCGTGATTTTTGTGACTACTCGCTGTACTCGTGATGCTTGTAATTCCTTCTTAATTAATTAATAAAATCGCGTGTTTGTTTTTGTCTGAGGGTCCAGCTTTTGTTGGTCGGACTAGTGAATTTAATCCAGTTAATATAATTTATGAAAATGTCCTATGAAACAATCACGTGTTCAGTCAGACCAGTGGGTAACTGGCTTGAGTGGCCACTCCGCACTGATTATCGCGATTTCGAGCAATCTTCACATAACCGCCGTCGCCCCAAGTTTCACCCCAGCTAAAACAAATTTAATGAGCAACACAAAGCCAATCTGCGACAAAACCTTAATTTAATTCTGAAGTTTCATGGGAATTGGTGCATGCAGAAGTCAGCCAAAAACACTGTGCGGCATTTACATATACCATGCCGATGCAATACTATAATATGCTCAGAACAATTTTCGAAACACGGATATCATTGTCTATGATACAGGCATGTTTTCGATAAAGCCCAACAAAACCATGTACACTGACTGCGTTTTCTAACTTTTTTACTAGGGTTATGTAACTTGTAGGACACAAAACACATGGGAGTATGGGACGCTAAGCCGGAGGTGGTGTTTGTGACCGGCCGCGAAAGCCACCCGCCGGGCCGGCGGAGATGTTCGGCCGGCCCGTGAAAACCGGCCGGCCGGAGCGGCCGAATTTTTTGGATAAAACCAATTGCTCCAAGTTGGTCATTTTGGTATAAACTTAGCCTGCCGGATTGTTATGCCGGCCTAATTTTTTCAGTCGGTTGAATCTGGCCCGCCGGCCGGCTGATTTTAGCCGGCCGGCGCCGGCTTTTTTCGGCCGGCCGGCGACCATCAGGCCGGCCGGCCGAAAATTCCGGCCGGTCACAAACACTAGCCAGAGGTTACACTAACGTCAGCCGCCGCGTAACAAGTGACAGTTTGACGCAAAATGTAGGTAATCAATATTGCAGCCTATGCACACAGCCACACACTACCAACTTGACCCACCATTTTAAGGTACCGTACCTGATGATTGATCGTATTTAGCTGATACCCTGCACAATTTGCACAGTGTACAGCTGTACATTGTTCACATTGCTACCTACTTTAACCGCATGGTACCCAAATTTATGTACCCAGATTGGATTGTATACGTGAAAAAGTTTTCCGAATTCGCCGGTTTTACAAAATGCAGCGACCCGCGCGGCCTAAAGTGGGCACCCAAGGGTTGACCTACGGGCCTAAGGCTCTAATTTCTCGGTCCAACCCAATCCAACCCGTTGTTATCAACGACCTGCGGTAATGGGCCTGGGCCTGGATCGGATCGGATCGGATCGGATCGCCAATCAAGCATCCGGATCGGATCGGCATCAAAATTTCGGACCGATCCGATCCGATCCACATCACTATATGTAACACTTGCCTGTTTTTGATCAGCCAATAATCTTGACCGTCTTCGGTGGTGCCGTAGCCCACAGCCAACACGCCGTGATCTAAGGACTCTGAGCTGCACTGCTGATCGTAATACACACCTAAATTCGAATAATGGCATGTCCAAAGTGATCGTTTCAAAGAAAGTACATAGGTGTAATAAGCAGACATCCTATTAGTTATATTTCAAGCTATAGCTAAACCTACCTAATCGTCTTAAATAATAATGATGCTTACTATGTGCAATTGATTAGTTTGTTTACTGATTTAAGGGATCAATTACGTATTGACCATCACTTTAATTCACGTCAACCTCCTGTTAGATCTGGTTAGACTCTTTTTACCTATAGGTAATGCTTTATATAGGTTTGTAGCAATTATTGTTATCGAACCGTCATGATAAAACTGGAACGAGGGATGCGAGGCGTCAATAGCCACAGAGATAGGCCCCACAGTGGCCAGAGCTTCCTTCAGTTTGTCCTCATCGCCGTGGGGCAATATATCCATAAATCCTTTGTCTGTGGCTCCTCGGGACTCCGCTTTGTATCGACAGACGTCGTCCTAGAGCGTACAATGACGACAATGGAATGACATGTATAAAATGACACGTCATGTTTCGTAGACGCTTTCATAGACAAAGATTGACGCTACTTTTTGGCAAGGCAATACTTATTACCAAGAGTACATAATAAAATCTTATTATCTTCTCTTGGTGTTCCCTAGTAATTCTGCGGTGTCTGAACTACCTAGTTGTGTTTAAGTCGTTCAACGACGTCACAATCGCATCCTCCTGGTTGCGATAGCCTTTAAATAACAAACTTTCACCAAGGCTCAAAATTTTTATCATTAGGCTATTAGTAACTGACTAAGCCTATTTCCATTGCCATCAAATTTGACCAAACGTTGAGCCAAACAAGTCAGAAAGCCAATGATAGAAGCTAGAGTAGAGTGTAACCTTAGCTTCATAGGGATAGCTACGCTCAGTGTCGAGCCCCCCGTTGTCTTTGATGTACTGGAAAGCCTGGTCCATCAGCCCCCCCTCGCAGCCGTGGTTGCCGTAAGACGTTGAACAGTCCACTAAATTCTGCTCTGACAGCGAGATCAGCTTTCCTGTCTTCCTTTTGTGTTGACCTTCCAAAGCGCCGGTCTGTAGAGAGAAATCCAAAGAAATAAAAAACAGTGGATTAATTAATCAGTTTTCGTCCTTTTACAGACAAATGTCCGTTACTGCGCTTACGTGGTAGATTTCAAATGAAAATGTCATGTCATTAGCTATTATTTGACATTAAACGACCGTTTTCGGAGTTTTTAAGGTTTAACGGGTTTGGCAAATGGTAGATACGCAAAAGTAATCAAACGCTTAATGAAACTAAACATAAAAATAAAATAACAAATTTTCGTCTTACCGAGCTAAAAGACCAGCAGGAACCACAATGACCCTGAAATATAAGTAAAACATTGTAACGAGTAATGAGTAACGACGAATATGCATTAAAGGTTGCTCTAAAAGAGTGATTAAAGACAATTAGGTAAATCCACCCAACTGAAGTCTGACCTACCTACATAATCAAAAGAGTTGAGTTGACTTGACACTAACGACTGTACACATTTGTGTCCTGTCGCCACGGAGATGCTGCGACCTTTATCTCCCCCAAAAGGTCACAGTTGTGAGGGAGGTGGGTTACCCTTACGGACAAGTGTATAAACCATGCTATAACCAAAGTGTAAACTAGACAGTTTTGATCACCTGATTTTTGACAGGAGTAACATAACCGTGCTCTCTCCAGTCCACTTTCTCTGGGATGCGCACGTTGTGTGGCGTCAAGAAAGTCGCGCCTTCATTCTTTGCCAGACTGTCGCCGTAGTTTCGTCGGAAGCCATTCATTGTCTTCACATATTCTTTGTTTGTCTAAACATGAAGACATTTTGATTGAGCTTCATATTGAGGCTTTTCTTGACAAAGTGACAATCTTGATTAGTGTTCGGATCGGTTCCGAATTTTCAAATCGGTACCGGTTCCGGTTTCAGTCGGCAAAATCGGTTCCGGTTCCGGTTCCGGTTCTAATCAGTTCCAGTGGAACCGATCTGAACACTAATCTGGATCCTTCTTTAGTTCTGTAATATTTGATAGTGCTGTACTATTGTATGACTCCCTTATTTTTAGCTCAAGAGTCAAGATCATTTGAATTTGGTAACAATTTTTAGGGGTTAGATAATAATTGTGTTACTCTGGAGTTTTGCTAGTTTATTTTCACTCTATGCTAGCCTACACTGTAAGCTACATTATATACCTACTGTTTGTTACCATGCCTACACAGTACACGCTCCTGCGCAATGCGTAAGACGGAAACTGTAGCAAAATTAATTAAAAATTTAATTAGTAAATTAAAAGCAGTAGAAAAAGATGAAAATTGAATCCGAATGAAACCTGGAATTCACGAACTAAAACTGTGTATTATAGCAAGAAGGCAATTAAAATAAAGTCTGACCAAAAATTATTGGACCCTGAAACAAAACAACAAGCGTTATTTCATGTCGTAAAAGAACGGTTTTCCAACATTGAGTACAGCAAGTGGTCGCGAAAATCACGCCACCTATTTTGTCTCAGGGTTAGGCAATTTGTGGTCAGACTTTAGGAATTAAGTATTAACATTATATTAATTGTACTATATAACTACTTTAGCATAAGTATGGGTTATGGCACTGGTTGGCGTGTTATAACTCAAGTGTTAAGTTATAGCACGATGTAGCGTGCACTTTACGCACTGTAACGTGAGCGCCAAGTGCATGAACGAGTGCGCGCAGCGCACGAGTTTATGCAATCGGGCTTCACGTTTTAGTGCGAATTGGTGCTAGGTACTGCTGAGTGCACACTGCAAAAAGTGATATAACATACTTATGTTATGTTTTGAAAAATACAGTGCAATATGTCAATAACTAAAATGCACGCCTACAGTGCAATAACTAGATTCTAGATGCACGCTGTCAAGTGAATCTAGCAGCGTGCACTTACTTAAGTTATTGACGTTAGTTATTGCACAGTTTGTTCAAGACAGGTATGATATAAGTGATTTATACGCATGTTTCTGTGAATCTCCGAGTGCTGGAGCATGAGTGCGTCACCGAAACGAAATGGTTATGTTTCTGGCAGACCTACCATATCCCCGAACTGGTTCATGGCCAGCTTGTAAGTGTGAACGCCCTGATGGAACTCCCGGTTGTGCTTGGCAATGCGAGCTTTGTTGTGGTGGAAAATAATCATGCGACGACTGTCCTCTTCGGGGCTCTCATACTCCTTGCCTATTCACACACAAATTAAATCTAATTGAAATTAAATTAAAAGAAAACACTTTAATATGTAATGGAATCGGGGACGAAGCAGCGGCATTTGTCAGACAGTTTTTAAAGACTATCGTACGTTTTTTGTCAAAGTTAAGTCAAGGTTTCAAAACGACAACCTACGAAGCTTTAAACATGTTAAAGCAGTGGTGACTGGTATAAGTTCAAAAACAGGTGTAGTCTACTTTGTCTCAATTCTGGTTTGTCTCCATAAATTAAAAAGGCCAAAGATCAAACAAAACAGAGTAGCTGAGACTGAAAACATTAGGTATTTGAGGAGTGATCTTTGCTTGGTGCGAAATCAGCAATAATATTTTTGGGCTTTAATTTAAATGTAACCCCCCATCCATTTTGCAACCTACCCATTACCGTAAGCCATAAGGGAAAGCCGATGCCTTCATATCGACGCCTAATGGCCGCCTTTCAACTTACCATAATCTTGTGACTTGTGAGCAGTATTACTGTGGTGTGGTCTTGCCAGTTGGCGGTTCTTGTTGGTTCTTGTTTTGCGTACCATTAAAGCTGTATATATATTTGGTGTTCTTGTTGTGCGGGTTGTTGCTGACCTTAGAGGATTCGATCGTAGAGCGACTGAACGGTGACTGATTCTCGAACTGGTGAGTTGGTCGGAACTAGAGACACCCTAGTATTGGGGTGTTACATAAATACCGATTATTCATGAAGTCATACAAACTAAACTTAACATTTTATAGCTCACCATGTTGTTGCTTAAAATCGTTCCACTCTTGAATATGACGATGTCTGGGCAGAATTTGGTTTTCGGATTCCGGACTGTGGTCGTAGGTTAAAGCAGCGCAACATTGCGCTAGAAAAATTCCAACAAGCAAACGCAACATACTGGTAAAACTGAAAATAAAAATTATTTCAAAAAAATCAAACCTACAATTACCTTTTACAGTAGTTCGCTAAAACCGAAATTTGACTGAGGACCACAACATCCAATAACCTATGCCTACGTGTTATTAAATTATCACATGTTTTACCGTTTAAGGTAGGTACGGTAGGAGGAACAGACCGTGAACAAGCCAAGCTTAGCGTATAAACAGTTAGAGGTGCTGCGATTACTCTTCACTTACAGCATGTGCCATGTATGTAGACGATCAGGATCGAAACTGTAACCGGTAACTCTGAGGTGATACTGTATCTGGTTACTGTTAGCGAACATTGCTATGATTAATTGATTGATTGATTTACCTATTTATCACAAATAGGAAAAAAATTATTGTCATATTATTACACCATCATAAATTCCAAAAATAGTCATAGTATGCTAATACGAAACCGTAGGTACACGCAACCGGTTACAGTATTCTTTTACAGTAATCAGTCACTCAACTAAGTGTGGCTGTAAAAAATTCATTCAAGTCCTCTATGTTCTACCATATACAAGCTAGGGCTGGGCACGGTTACAAAACGACTATCCGTGTAAACGGTTAGTTTCGAAGGCTAGTAACCGCGTGTACACGCTAACTAACGGTTAACTGCAATTATCCGCGTGTACACGCTAATTATCCGTGTAACCGTGTAACCGCTTACACGCTAAGTATCCGTGTAGCCGTTTACACGGATACTAACCGTGTAAACGGTTACACAGTTACTAAACGGTTACACGGTTACTAACCGGTTACACGGTTACTAAACGGTACACGGTTACTAAACGTCAAGAAGCAAAAAGGGAGGAATGACCAAGGGAAGATGCGAACCACCCATCTCTAGATCTGCAGACCAGCAAGCTACCATATGAGCTACTGGGACAATGCTGAGTTGTCAGTATAAATACCTTTATATATCTTGAAGAATATAGCTTGCACACACATGCGTATATGAAGTAACACACAGGCAAATCGCTTGCGCACGATTGTAGGCTAATTTCCATAAATCCAGTAGCCAAACGAACATTTTTCTTAACGGGTACACGAAGTCGGAAAACGGATAGTGTAACCGGTTACACTATTCGTTTAGAGTAACCACTTACACTATCCGTTTAGAGTCACCGGTTACACTATCCGTTTAGAGTAACCGGTTACACTATCCGTTTAGAGTAAACGGTTACAGTATCCGCGGTTACAGTGTCTTAACGTGTACACGCTGTAACCGCTAAGTAACCGCGGATAGTGACCCGTAACCGTGTACACGCTAAGCTTAGCGTGCACACGGTTACACGCGTGTACACGGTTCGTACCGTGTAACCGTGCCCAGCCCTAATACAAGCCTCTACCCCAGATAGCACGTCGTTTGTCGGGAAAAAACAGACAGCGCCACACAGTTATGTCACGTAACTTTAAAAAATGATTATTTTGTACAAAATAAATATTTTTTATGTTCACGGCGCCAAACTATCTACATTAATTTGTGATGATCATGGCTTATGTGTACTGATCATGGCTCAACGACTCAACTGCAAATCAACTGGCTCGCCTATACAGCACTTGACTGGACCTCATGAATAGATCAACAATTTGGCTACTACTACTACTGCTGCTCCACTCTGCTTCACAGCCAGATAAAATAAGTTAATAAAATAATAAACTGGGACACTCACGACTGTACCCCGTTTGCGGGTTTTCCCTGCTTGCGGAATCGGAAGTGAGGTCTCAAAACTCGCCCTAAACTTATTGTTAAAGTCCTCTGAGAATCATATGGTAATTTCGATCTCCCCCCTTACGTAGCTTAGGAATACTCTTGTTTTGGAGTTGACTCGTAGCCTGGTATAACTACAACACAAGAAAGAGGTGAATCTGGGCTCCAACCAGTGACCGACCACCTTACGGGCGTAAGAAAACCGACATGTACAAACAAACAAACAAACAAACAGGAATATTTGTATGAAACTTTGAAGGGTAACTTAACATCAAACATTTTTCTGAAGCAAAAGATCAATTTGTAAAAGATCAACAAGCCAATCACAGACACATAAAAAAGCTTCAAAAGTGAAATAACGAACAACAGAAATTTAAACTAATATTACAACAACAACTCGCAGCAAATTTCTGGAAGTTAACACAAAAAAACAGTTGATTAATTAATCCTAAAAAATGAGAAAAACAGGGTTCACCAATTTGCATTTTGTAAAATGCAACATGCATGATGCAATAGTTGAAAGTATTTTGGCATCAGACTTAACTCACGCGCTAGGGCTTGACGCTTGAGCTAAACTCTATGGCCAAAAAATCAAAAGGACGCTTAAAAATAAACTATTTTATATTAAAAATAAACTATTTTATGAAATTTGTAAGACTAGGTTTGAAAATTTCAACTTGAATGAATGAATGTCTTCTTGAATGAAGACTTGAATTGTAAAATATTTATTTCAAAATGCTGCAATTTCTGCTTTTGCAAGCGGTTGAAAGGAACGAAATTTCAAAATTTCATCCCCCCCCTTTAAATAATAATAACTTTGTACAAACAGTAAACAAATCTGACTTAGATAAATCTGATTTGCACCAAGAATTGGTTGAAATCATTGTTTACATAAAGGTCAGTGATAACAAGTACATATATATTTATCAGTGACAATGACATGGTCTGTCAGTGTCAATACAGGAAAAGGAATTAATTCATGGTTTATCAAAGCAGACAAAATGCTGTTAAATCATGAAATGATCAAGTTTTTGCCAGTTGCTGCTGTGTTTAATGTATATGTGGGCAGAAACAGAGCAGCAATTTACAATATAAACGTTGATTCATACTTACAGACAAAAGGACATTGGACACACGGACAAAGCATTTTTGCGTCCGTTTCTAGTTCATAAGTTTTAGGGCGAATGGGCATTTAGCAGTAATTTCACATAACTATAGAGGAATTTGCCTATTTTAGGGGCCTACATGCATTCAGTTCAGTTCAGTTCAGTATTCAGACCGTAATGCCAAGTTAGTCGGCTGTCGCACCTAACGTTTGTCGCCAAGGCCAGAGCTTGCAGTTAGGTTTGATTAGGCATGGCTCCGAATTGTGTTTGCCGTAGTTGCGATAATGAGCAGTTGAGCTCAGTCTTGGCATGTTTAGCACTCTAAAGTCTAAACTAAGCTCTGGAAGGCTTCTGTCTGGACTCTACAATTGCTTAGACGTTTAAAGTTGTTTCAGCAGTTGAATGATGTTATGAGGCATCAGGGTTTACTCTGTGCGCCTATGACCATAGATGCACATAGGGGGGGGTAGGGGGGGGTATCCACCCCCCCCTCAGGGGGGTCGGCACCCCCCCCTCAGACCTCGGGCACCCCCCCCTCAGGGGTCACCCCCCCTCAGACGGCGGGCACACCCCCCCTCAAGGGGTCACCCCCCCCTGAGCTCTTGTGTTCTGCCTAACTGCGGTAGTGCGGTAGCCTAGGCTACATGTACTTCACTATCTTCTGGCCATACGTGCGCTATCTGCTGAGCTTATATGTTCAAAGCTCAAAGTTTATACAATGTTTATATAACAGCACTACGGTAGCCTAGGTTGCGCGTATTGATTACTTTCATGCTTCATACTTTCCTACAGCTATTCTGAGCATTCTTTCTTTCTAAATAAATGGCTATTTTATATTCGTTTTCAATCTTATCGCTTTTGGCTCTGACTGAATCTTTCCACTTAGTCATTAATGAAATCAATTCTGACAATCCGGAATTAGAAACTAACGAATACATAGAACTGCTTGTTGTGCGTAATTACCAAGACGAACCTATTGACATTCGCGGATATTTTGTGCTTGTTTTACGGGCTTACGGCAGCGGCGTTAAGGCAGCTGAAATAACACTTTTTGCAAATCTACAAAACACTCATTTAAGTGATGGACAGCGTTATATTTTAATTGGGGACGATACTGTTAATCCAACTCCAGATTTGCCTGTCTCTAATCCCTTTTTTACTGCTCGTAACAAGTACAGGCAGCAACAACAACGAACATTAACTTCAGTTATTGGCAATGGAAACAAATTTCCAAATGCAGTCTTATTGCTTTACGCATCTGACGGACAAGTAAGAAAATTGCTACGCGACACTTTCGCGCTATCAAAAGAACGGTTATCCGTGAAAATAACAGACGAATCCTTGGTGTTGATAAAAACGTACATTAAAGACATGGTTGTTTATGCACGGCGATCTCCTACAGATCGCTGTACCATATTTGAACTTTTACAGCCGGATTTCAAAGACATGTCATACATTTTACGAGATTGGGACACTTCGCAACATTCTGACAAATCACTCAATCGGTGTACAGCACAGACCGGGGGGTTTGTTCCACAATATTTTAAAATGGGACGTCCGAGTCCTAAAGCTGAAAATGATTGCTCTGGCAGTTCTTTCTGGTTGGAAAATATTTTAACAGACGAACCTCCTCGTAGTATTTATTCCATTCGCAGTGTCCCACATCAACGGTATACAGACGCGGCTGCTGCCGAAAATACAGAACATTGTGTATCGTCTTCAGCCGTCGAAGAACAATATTGGCAATTACATTCTGGAGATGTTCTTGATAGAATTGAGCAAGCTGCCGACTTAGAGAGCGTTAGCGAATGTCCAACTTCTACTTCGAGAGAAGGCTTAGCGGTTTCTGCGGAAGAGTCTCGCAAAAGGCACTTGATTACCTCCGTTGAAGAAGAAGGCATTGCAGTGCCTGCCAAAGTACAACAGTTGATTACTGATTCTGTGCCTGAATGGGAAGACAAACGACAGTTTAGTCAATCCTGGCTTCAATTTATGGACAGACATCAAAGCAATTTAATGAGCAGTTCCTGGTTTAAAGGAGCAAATGAACGGCGACAAGTTTGGTTCGAATATTTACCCGATAATGAAGAACCTAATAAGTCAAGATATAGATGCAAACTATGCTATAAATACTACGATCAATTCAAACTCTCAGCTAGATACAAAACGGCATTTTCTAGACAGGAAGGTTTACTGAAAAAAACTAAAAACGACAACAGAGATGAAATCAACAATCATCCAAAAACATCGGGCCATGTTGCCATAGAAGACTTATTGAAAAAACGAAGTAGCAAAAATATTGCAACGACAGCTTCCAATATTGAGCAAAACCTAGAAAAAGAAATCAACGAAGGATTGTACAAGGCAACGGCAAACATGTTTCGTAGTATTTATGCTGAGGCCATGTCAAATATACCGTTTAGTGATCACCCAAAAATTATAAGCCTCTTGAAGTCAAATGGGGCAGAAATGGGAATACACCATGCTGATCGAACGTCTGCAACAAGAATGACAATGATGATCAGTGAAATCATGCACTCAGATCTAATGAATCATTTAACAAAATCAACAATCGGACCGATTACGCTTATTCTCGATGGGTCCACAGACTTTAAAGGCACACATTACTTAATTACATATTTTCGAGCCTTGGAAAATGAGCGTCCAGTTGTTTACTTTTACAGACTAATAGAAGCTGGTATAGATGAAAGCGCAGATGGATATCTAAAACTACTTATTGATACGTTTTCAAATGAAATTCCTTATAAATTGTTTGACAGTTTAGCCCAAAGTCTAGTTGGGTTTGCATCAGATGGTGCAAGTGTCATGATCGGACATAGAGGAGGTTTAATACAAAAATTACGTGAACGTTTTGATAAGCCCATTTTCGGTATACACTGCATGGCGCATAGATTACAGTTAGCCACAGGTCGCGCCTGGAAAGACATTGCATATTTCAACTCTTTGGAAAGCTTTGTGAATAGCATATACAGTTTCTACAACTCAAGAAGCTACAAACGTAAGAGGCATATTATGAGTACGGCGGACACTCTAGAAAACACGTTTTATGAATTTAACTACATTTTTAAAGTACGGTGGATGGCATCAGAATATCAAGCCGTACTTAATGTGCAGCGATCCTGGCAAACTTTAACGACAGACATGCATCACTTAATTGCTGACCCGGATTCTAAACCGGATGTTATTGCCACTGCAAAAGGATTGCTAAAAAAATTGAAGGGCCGCAAATTTCTTTATCTGTTACATTTTTCCTTAGATTTATTGAATTCCTTGCAATCGTATTCAAGGGCGCTGCAAGGTCAGTCAGGAACTCTAATCGGTAAAGAACGACAAAAGCAAAGCTACATAACTGTTTTCGAACAAGCAAAAACAAACAACGGCCGGTTTTTAAGTGGATTTTTGTCCCAGTTAAAATGTGGAGCGGATAGAGAAACTGCTCACGAAGGATGTACACTTGAAGAATTAATTTCAAGTGATTTTGTTGAATATGAAGATTTTCGTCTTGACATTGATTTACCAACTTCTGATTTACGTTCTATTCGTGCAACGATGTCTGATAAATTAGTAGAAGAAATAAATAAATATTTTCCGCGATCTTCGATGGCCGATTTTGATATTCTTCTACCACAAAATTTACCGCGAACGGCAGCTGAAGCTTTACAATACGGTTACGCTTCAATTTCAAGTTTAGCTCGCACATTTGGTTTGGATGTAAATGCTTGCCTGGAAGAATGGGAATCAATTTTACCAAAAATTGTTGAATCTGACGACTTTGAATGTCAGATTAAACTAGATGTAGTTGAGTTTTGGCCACTTTATCTACAAAGAAATATGGGATGGGGTGATTGCATTAAGACACTGGTCCGCACAACACTGGTTCTTCCTATGGGTTCTGCGGATGCGGAAAGGGGTTTTTCAGTAATGAAGCACATAAAGTACGATCGTCGAAATCGCCTGGGAAGCAAAACTATGGATGCGTTACTCCGAATACGTATTAATGGAAATCCTGATATTGAAAAGTTTAATGCCCTTCGTATGGCAGTAAAATGGCGCAAAAAAAATGGACTTCTTTCTGATGCGAAACAACAAATTTACAATCCCAGGGCGGGAATGAGTGACGCTGAAAAGAATTTTGATCGGGACTATGAATCGATGTTCGATTTAGAAAACAGAGGAAAAAAATATAGCCAGAAAAGCAATTTATTTTGAATGTTTTGTATAAGACGATATACCTAGAAGATATGTACCGCGTGACGTACATGTTGTCTTCAGTGTGTAACTTTGCTCGTATATATGCTTTTCTCGCTACAGTAAACTGCAGGCAAATCGTCAATTGCCGAGTAATGTGGTAGTGTATGTATATATTGTCAATATACGGACAGCAAAGCGCAAACAGAAACTTATTTCACAGCAATCAGCTTTCAACATACTAAACTGAATCTACAATGAAGCCAATATGTCTGGCACCTAGGCATGGGCACCCCCCTTAAAATTTTTGACGGGGCACCCCCCCCCTTACCCCCCCCCCCCACCCACCCTCCCCCCAACCAAAAACACCACACAACAACCAAACCACCCCCCAACCCAAACACAAAAAACACAACACCATCAAAAACAAAGCAAACCCCCACAATTTTGCTCCCGTGCATCTCTGCCTATGACATGATTATCGATTACGCCATGTACCATGTGCGAACAGTGTGTGTAATCTGTGAAACATTGCGACTATGCTACACGTGATGATCGTCACAAGCAGACTGTTCATTTGTTATACGACTTCTGCAATATTGGTGTTTCCAAGGGCCTATTCCTTTACTGGATTAAACGGACTGGTCTTATTTTAGCCGGAGGTTTCGGAATGACAAACCGGCCTAAAGGGCCGAATAGAGAAAAAATAAGACAGCGGCTTAATCATAGTAGCCCACCCCACAACAAAACCACCGGAGGAAAAGGGCATAAAACGCACGCCCAAAACAAGCGCGCACAAAAAAAACCGCTCGTACAGTTAAAAAAAAACGCCACAAGAGTTAAACCCGCTTAATCCAGTGGGTTTTGAAAGACTCACTTAAACACAAAATTTCTAAACCTTAAAGCCCAATAAAAAAAACCAAATAAGTAAAAAAACAAGATCCAAGATACAACCTGGCCTAGACACCTGGTGTTTCTTCTTAAGAAGGAGGTGCGGCGCAGCACCGCCACAAATATAAGAAAAAAAACAGCTGAATGCGCCTTTTAACAATACAAAAAGGCAAAAAACTCGGTTCTACACCCACACCCCAAATCCAAAAATAGTACACTAATAGTAAAAATAAAAACACATAAGAGAAAAAAAAAGCTAGAAAATTAATTGAGTTAAAAAAAAGAAAAAAAACTAAAAAAAATAAAAAAACCTCCCCTTCCCTTTTTACCTTCCTCTCCCAATTTTCTCGCTTGAACCGTTTTTAGTTATCATGGGCTCTATAAATGTTCATTTCCTTCGAGTGGTTTGTCATGCCATAACTTTTCTCCATTTTCATATTGAACGGTTTTGGCTTCGCTGAGAAATGTGAAAAAAACCTAATTTTTAACGCATTTTGTGAAAATGGTGAAGTTCACTAACTTCACAGTACAGTTGTTAGAAGCAATAAAACCTATGTGTATATTATGTGTAACAATTAGAAAGTCAGATTTACTTGTTAAGTTGTGAAATTGCGTGTTATTTTTGATTTTTTAAATTTGATATTATGGTGAACGTAATTTAAATTAGGCGGTTTGTTGCTTCATAAACTTTCAAATTTCAATGTCTTCATAGATATATGTAGTGGTAGTCACATGACGTACAATGTACATACGTTATTACTATCGTAATTTTTGAATTTTTTTCATTTTTTCACGTTTAAAATCTATATTATTAAATCCTAGTCAAGTTGTAACACCCTCAGAATTTATAAACGCTTAGAACGAAGCCAAACAGCATGGTCGTGGTAGTCGAACGGTTAAACTTTTTCACGTCCGCTCACCGAAAATGTGTCGACTCGACACAAGTCAGTAACCTGATTTAGAAACTAGAAACGGCTGTTTGAGCAAACAAGCCCAACCTGCGGCAAAACCTTAAGTATTAAGAATTATGTTCAAGTAAGCTGACCAGCAGGTCAGCTAAAACCTGTTGTGCAGCAGATAATCATCTTATTGTAAAATGTGTATCCAAAAGTTCAATGCGTTTTTATGCAATCTTACAATATGCAAAAACTGGAAGTAGTTTTAATTATCTTACAACAAATTATGTAGGAATGGGTTGTTTTGATGAGTGAGAAGTGTATTCATTCTTTCATGACCAAAAATGACTACAGTTCGCAGGAAATATATGTAAGAAGCTGCCAACAAAATTATCTGGTCAAATGTTGGTACTATCAGAAATGTGACACACGCGCACTATGTGACACACATGAACTAAACAAACGCACATTGACATTTTTTCAGCTTACAGTGTAACTTTTGCACTAGACAATGATGTGACGCTCGCGCAGTAGCTCTAATATGCAAAGCAAACTAACGCACAGACGTACATTGCACTACAAGCCCAGTGTATTCTGTCAGAAATCAAAATTAGAGACCTGTTGTGCTGTGGCACAACAGGAATAATATTTTTCTTTTAATTAATTTTTTTGTACATTGACTGAATTTTACCAATATAGTCAATCACAGTCAGATAATGTTTTAGTTTAATAAATTTTGATATATCCCAAATTTTTGTTGATTTTTTTACCGTAACTCGTTCGAATCGAATTTGTGTCGCGTTCGAATTTCATAATGTGGCCGTAAAAAATACTACTTTTGCGATGAAAAAAATTCAAATTTGCACAAGGGTTATTTGGATGCGACCCATTTTCAATTGATTTGATTTGATTTGATGTGAGCTTCTGGAAAACAAATTGATTTGATTTTATTTGATGTGGTCCTCTCAAAAATTAATTGAATTGATTTGTTTTGATGTGAGCTTCTCAAAAACCGATTCATTTGATTTGATTTGATGCGGGCTTCTTGAAAATCAGTTGAATTGATTTGATTTGATTTGGACCTTTTGAAAATCGATTGATTTGATTTGATTTGGACCTTATGAAAATCGATTGATTTGATTTGATTTGATGCATCAAAAATCAAAACTGCATCAAAACTAGTTTTGATTTGATGCAGTTTCCACATCAAAACAACCCTAATTTGCACATTGCTTAATTAAGGTGGTAGTTACGTTTTCGACAGTTTTTATAACGTGCTATAACTTTTGATTGCCTCAATGAATTTAATAGCGGTCTTTTTCACGTTAAAGAAGTTGACTGAAACTACACTTATGCACATTATCTAGCTTAAATCTGTAACAAGCTAGTCAGCAGACACTGTCAAAGTAGTCAAATTCCGTGAATTTTTACATTTTTCTTGTTTTGCTTGCAAAATTGACAGTGTAACTCCAACTAATTTTATTCTTTACACCAACAACGCCAATAACAGGGTGAATTTTAATACTAAGTTTGGTGCATTTATATGTTGCAGAAAAGAAGTTACGGACCTTTAATTTTGAATTTTTTCGAATTTTGAAAAATATACAATTTTTTGAATGTAATTTTTTCACGAAATAGGCTAAATTAATACGAATAAAAAAATTGACACATCAGAAATTGTCTAAAAAACATGTAAAATAACGCATGAAAAGATTGCAACATCGAGACTTGAGATTTAGTCCACGGAAGTACATTTTTACGGATTTCTGTGAATGAAATTGCTGTAACGCAAAATTTAAGCAAAGAACATTTTTGAAATTTTAGTATAAAGTAGACACATGTGTGTGCCAATTTATCCCAAATTTTGAACAAAATCCTTTTGGTAGTTGTATAGTTTTGCGGACTTCTGTATAATGTGCTTTAGTTCAAAAAGAAATGTTACATAAATGTGACGTAATCTCAAAAAGTGAAAAGCGGAAGGATAAGTTTTGGCATCTAAATTGAAGGTTTTTGACATGCCCGTGTGTCAATTTTTTCTTTTTTCAATAAACGGTCATTTTGACTAGCTACTACTTTGGCTTAGCTAAACATAAAATTTACGAAAAATGGTCGTAACTGGCTGAAAAATATTTTTTGTGAAAATTAAAAATGATTGTTTCAAGCTATTTTAGCAAGCATTCATCTCATAGTAAATTATAGTTTCCTAAATTAATATGCGTACTATAAATTATTGATTGAAAATTAATCGTAAATTGTCAAGTGTTACTCCTGCAAAACTGTCGAAAACGTTACTACCACCTTAAGCATAGGCTTCACTGTGTGGCAGTAGGATTAAAAATTGATTGCTCAATGTGGTCAATTCTCCTGAAAAAAGTTCGAAGACCATGTCACTAGAATAAACTAGTCAAGTTGCATAGCCCCAGTTATGGTAGTTCAGCATGTGGTATCTCCCATGATCCTCTGGGCATGAAACGTTTATAAAACAACTGAATACTAAAGTTTTTAGTCCGTGAGCTCAAACATGAGCAATTTGAAGCTAGTATTCCTAAAAAAATCAACTAGACTGAAATCGGTGTCAAATTTGCAATTCACCATTCCCATAATATGGCATAATAAGGAGAGTGTCTTGCTCTTCCTATAACGTACTTTTTGTAGAATATAAAAAACCAAGAGCACTCGGGGGGCTGTACCTTGAGCTGCGCCGAAGGGAAGATTGCACTTTGATATTTGGCTGAGAAGGGGCTGCGAACTTGAGCTGCGCCGGGGGGGGGAGGGAGGGACTGCACCTTGACCTGCGGTCGGGGGGGGGGGGCTGCACCTTCAGCTATGCCGTAAGGACGGTGCACTTTAAGCTGCGGCCGGAGGGGGGGCATATTGAGCGCTGCCGATTGGGGGCTGCAGATTGAGCCGCGGCCAGGGGGGGGGGCGCTGCACCTTGGGCTGCCATTTTCGCTGTTGAAAAAATCTTAGTATAAAATTTCAAATTTAAAATTTCGCAATCTTAAAAAACATTCAATAGGACTAAAGGGTTAAAATTTAGGCTTAAAAATGCTTTTTCAAAACAACCGGATTAAAGAGACTTAACTTTTAGTGTTGCTTTTTAGTAAGACTAAACGGATTTAAATATGCACGCTAATGACAAGTAAGGGTTGTAGCATGGCTGCGAGTGCACTCAGATATTTGTATGCACGATGCGCTGGAAAGCTCCGAGTGGAAAGCACGAGTGCGCGCAGCGCACGAGTGCTTTGCACGAGGGCTTCCAAGCAGAGTTGCATACTAATATCTGAGTGTCAGTGCTAGCCATGCTACAACAGACTTGTCACATGGTCTTAAAACACCGGTGAAAAACAAAAAGTACGGTAGCGGTAGGATTCGAACCCACGCACATCTGACTGCCAGATCCGGAGTCAGGGCCGTAGACCACTCGGCTACGCTACCTTGGATGGCAAATGTTTGAATGACATGGATGGCAAATGTTTGAATGACAGCATTCAGTTAGAAGTTAGAGTTAGAAGTTACTGCGCAGAATAATTATTAAATGACATTATTATTGATACGGAACAGCTAAGTAACTGGTGTGTATGCGCAAGCCTACATAATGTGACTGAAAGGAGACTACAACAGCCCTTCACACTGTACGCACATTAATTTTATCACAACTTGGGTTTTAACTAACTAGTTCTGAAGCAGCCGTGGTCGAGTGGTTACGATGGATGACTAAGAATCTTGATGATTTGTTGCGCAATGGTTCGATTCTCTCCGTTCTTTTTAAGGTTCTTTCTTACTTCTCGCAAGCGTGCGACAAATCCTTGAGTGCACGCTGCGTCGAATTCGCCAATGCTTATCGTGTGTTCAGAGAGTGCAACAAATCTCTGAGTGCACTCTTGGGAGTAAAGTGATTAGAAGAGTAGCACGTATCAGAGATTTGTAGCACGGTTAATTACATAGAGGCCATGTGACAAGCGTGCATGTTATATCCGTATAGTCTAGCACAGGGACAGTTTGGAGTGAGACTAAAATTAAGCCGCTGACTTATTTTAACATGTTTAGTCCGTTTAACCCAATTTGCCATCCTAAACCTAAAATAAGTCCAGTCCGTTTAATCCGGTAAAGAAATAGGCCCTTGATGAGTAAAATGTGTCTCCGTGTAGCCTCGCAGCCACCAATCTGTCCAAGCGAAAGCTGTATCTCGGAGTCACACATCTTTGGCTTCAGTTCAGAGTTGAGATCAGCCGTTTACTCAAGAAGCCAGTCTGACCCTGTTGACTGTCTTTACGCATTTCTCGGATAATTCTTTTCAAAGCAAAAATTTTACTGACTGTGCACTTTTCATTATAAACCTACTTTTAATTTCTGAAGCCGAAAAATTATGAAAACTAGATAAGAAAAATGCCCTGCGGGACGCTGGTAGCATAATAGGTCAATTTTCAATATCGATTTATATCATCCATTATATAAGAACCGAAACTGAAGCTGAAAAATGACCTGTTAAAAGTCTGCAAACTAGAGCATTTTGACTGAGCAATAGGCCGACTGCTGCGCCCTATTATTGCGGGCAAAATCGGTTGGTAATATTAGGTCTTTCTTGCTCAACAGGAGGCATTAATAGACAGAAGTAGGTAGTATATACTTAATAAGCATAGTATGGTCCTGTCTTGTCTGAATTATTGTGTCTATAGGGAAAACTATGACACTTTTTCTTATTCTATGTACCTAATCGGTCGGAACAATGCTCATGCCGAAATAACTGTTTTACGCCTTGATTTCTGTGGGAGGGAAATTTAATTTTTTTTGTCACATGTCTTGACTGTGTGACTGTGTCGTGACATGTCTTGATTTCAGGGGGATACAACCTCCCGTTTCGGCACACCACCAGGTCACCACAGGAGCCCTCCAGAAATCAAGACACTGCCTAGATTTGCGGGAAAGGTCCCCCCTCGAATGAATTTGAGCGAAAGTGTGGAAAAATGGCACCCGACGAAAATTTCTCAAAATTTCCGAATTTTGATCAATAAGGGCGCGGGGTCCTCAAAATTTAGTCGAAATGGCCGAAACTTTTAACACCATTCTGTGTATGCCCAGACTAAGCCCAGAGGCCCAATTATACAACCGTGGTGCCCGCAATAATAGGGCGCAGCAGTCGGCCTATTGCTCAGTCAAAATGCTCTAGTTTGCAGACTTTTAACAGGTCATTTTTCAGCTTCAGTTTCGGTTCTTATATAATGGATGATATAAATCGATATTGAAAATTGACCTATTATGCTACCAGCGTCTCGCAGGGCATTTTTCTTATCTAGTATATATTTCGTTGATTCTATTGGTCATGCTAATACTAAACCACTACCTTCGGGTGCCTTCAAACTCAAAAGCGAGTTAAACCTTAAGCGATTAAGGCACAGTTCACACTAATAAACTAAAATCAGTCTCTTGCCCTGAAAAAGGCATTAGGGAGATGGAGTGTGTTGGCCTGCTCTGCACGGCTCTTCCTCTTGCCAGCCACCCGTCTGTTTGTTTTGGTCCATTCCTGCTGCTCCCTTTTATCCGCTCCGACTATTTAGCGTTGGAGCGTTTCTGGATTGCAGCCTCCCGCGGCCACGTCTGGCATCGAACTGATTGACTGACGACTGACTGATCCCCGCATTGAAACTAATTTACATAATTCACTAAGCTCCCCCCACTACATACCGATTGGCCACCTCGTCATATACATAGACTGTATCACTAATGATTGGCAAAAAAATACCAGACTTATTTGCATATCAGCTGGATTGTATGGTCAATCTGTACGCTGTCTGTCATTTTCCAGACAGCCAAGGGGGGCTTGAAAGGTAATACTAAAATCCATACGTAAAAATAACGTACGTAGATACAAATTTAGATTTTATGAAAAGTTTAAGCAATTGCATTGGTGAATACTATTGTGGCATTTGGTTATTGTTTCAAGTTAGCTTATTAATTGTGATTAATTGATTAATTAATTAGCGTGCGTTTTGCCAGACTTAGTCTAGACTTAGTCTTAAGGCAGTTTTGAAAATTCATCATAAAAATTGTGGCGTGATATTTCGTATCCATAGTCTTATGTCAGTCTTAGAATGATTTGTAAAACATGCTCAAGACGCAGTCCAGACTGCGTTTAGCTAAGACTGCCTTTAGACTGCCTTTATGCATTCCACTGCTAAAGTTCTAAATTTGACCCTTTTTACGCGGCGGCCTCAGCCGCCGCGTATATACTATATTGCGAATGTCTGCTATGATAACACGCAGATCGAACTATTTCAGTGTAAAATGGCTGGCAGGTCAGCAAATTACACTATTTTTGTGGGCGTGTGTGTGAGATCGTTTGCGTAGATACGTATAGGTAAGAACAGACAGCTCTATCAAGTTCACGAAACTTTGCGAACAGCAGAGACACTATTCTGACATAAAACAAGAAATAAAACCTGTTACATCAATGTTTCGCAGATTGCATAACAGAGCGTTTGAAACACAAAATTATGTCCTCTACTTCAGTGAAGAGGAACCTTTACGGGTTACCGGGTAACAGTGACACCTGTGATCTGTACATATGTAACTGTTTAGTTAGGCAAAGCTGTTCTTTGGACAGTTTTAGCTATATGAAAGTAATATATTTACTATTCTTTTTGTATTCTGCTGATTGACAATAATTACAATTTGGAAAAATTAAGAACTATCCGGCGCAAAAAGTTATACTCTATTGCAAATCCGGATCGGTTTAGCCAGTTAACGTTACCTCGCTTTTAGTGAGATGGTTCGTTATCGCTGAGTCAAGGCCCGAGACAGTATATTGTACGCGTAATTTCTAACTAAAATGTGATTAATTTTCTTGCCAGTTACAATATCTACTATTGGCTTGAACAAAAAGCTGTTTCAGTCATTGACTTTTCTCAACCATCGAGAACTGGTGTGTCTGTGATTGGATTACATACAGGACTGGTGTGTATACGGAATAAAGATATATGGTGTGATTGAGTACAGTCTGTTATATACATAGCGGCAAACACACAAATGGCGCTGCGATACGTGATACCTTCGCAGTAATCACAATTTGCGATGCCTATTCGTGTCCCTAACCCCAAACCTTATTGGGACGATGTCGCTGGTCCCGTTCAAACATTCCGTACTTGGTTTACTCTGTTTAACGGTTGGTTGCGACTGCAGGACATTGATCGAAACGAACCTCTGGGAGACCCAGAGAAGAATAACATTCTCCTGCTCACTCTTGGAACAGAAGGCATGCGCGTCTTTCTCACAAATCCTATCCTCGACCGCATAAATGAAGTGTGCTACCAGGATTTTTCTAACGCTGTCAAAGAAACATTCGACACCCCACTAAATCCAGTGCGTGTTCAGTTTGACTTTCTAAATCGGCGCCAAGGTAGTTCGGAAAGTACTGCCGAATTTCTTTCTGCCCTTCGTACTCTTGCTATAGATTGCTCCTTCTGCCACAATTGTGAAAAACCCATGCTGGCGACCATGCTCGTTGTCGGCTGCTTCAACAAAACCACACAAGAGAAACTTCTCGCCGAGCCAGCAATTGATTTCGACCGCTTCCTGTCTATCATGAAAGCCGACGAATCTGCTAGAGAAACGTCACAGCATATGAACCAAGCTTCTTCGTCTGTGAACAAACTAGAAAAGAAACAGTTTACAAAACCTAAAGACTCTCGCTATAGCCCACCCCAACAAGCCTTTAAAGACAGGCGGGGAACTCCAAACCAAGATTACAGAAAACCAGGTGTCTCGTATAACCGGCAACAAGAATCAAATTCCTGTACCCGGTGTGGACGCGCCCATGGTTTTAAAGTTGCGTGCCCTGCTCGTAATGCAATCTGCCGCTACTGCGATAAACCCGGCCATTGGGCTGGATGTTGCCGTTCTCGAAATATAAAAGAGGTAAAAATTGAGAACGACGTCGAAAGCGGAGACGAAACGGATCCCGAGCAGTCAGTAGGCACCGTCAATCTCGAGATAGACAAACTTGTGGCTAATAATAAAGTTGAACCCTTCCAGTGTCAACTTAATGTGGGCAAAGACAAAGTACCCGTTACCTTGGAAGTAGATTCTGGAGCCGACATCACAACTCTCACCAAGACGCAATACGATCGCCATTTTTCCAGTCATGAGCTTACACCTCTGCCGCAGGGAACTCGTGTTGTTGGTTATAACCGACAACCTATCGCTGGCATAAACGGAAAACTTTCGCTTCCAGCCTATTTTAAGGATCAAGTTGCGCGACTAACTTTTTATATTGTTCCAGATGGCTTTAAACCAGTTTTGGGACGAGACACTATGCATGCTCTTAGCTTGATTCTTGACTCTAGCAACCTTCAAGTATACAGTATTCAAATGCAAAATAGCTGCAACATTCTGAACTCATATCCTAACCTGGTAGCCCCAGGAATAGGCACCTACACAGATTTTCAGCACAAGATAAAGTTGTCCTCAGATGTGCGGCCATTTGTTACCAAGGTCAGATCAGTCCCGATTGCTCGACAGGAAGCCGTTTACAAAGAAATCCAAGACATGATGAAACAAGACATATAGCAGCCATGCGAAAAAAGCGAATGGCATCACGGCATGGTAACTGTTCCCAAACCGAATGGTGACATGAGAATTACAACTGACCTAACAAAACTCAATCAGTATGTTGTTCCAGATCGGTATCTCTTACCTAACATTCAAGATCGAAAACTTTTGCAAACAAAAGGAGCTACCTTTTTTTCAAAACTCGACCTCAAGAAAGCTTATTTCACTATATGTTTGGATCCACAGAGCCGTCCATTGACAGCAACGGCCACCCATGCCGGCACGTTTCAGTATAAACGATTGCCTATGGGGCTCAAAGACTCTGCCTCCGTTTTCCAACGATGTGTAGCTAAAACCCTACAAGGCTTACCAGGGTGTATAGCTTATATAGATGACATTTTAGTTTACGGGAGCAGCGAGGGCGACCACGACCGTAACCTAGATGGTGTTCTAGCTGCTCTCAACAACAAAAACTTTCGTTTGAGCATCGAAAAGTGCCTGATTCCGGCAAAAAGAAGTGCAGTTTCTTGGGTACGTACTTTCTACTAAAGGGAACATCGGACCTGATTGCAAACGCGTTAGCGCCGTAAAAGAGGCTCCGGCTCCATCAGATGTAAAAGGTGTCCAGCGATTTTTAGGATTTCTGAAACTGGATGACCAAGCTTTTACACGACATTTGGCCAACTTCTTGCTGAGCCACTGCGGCGACTGACTCGAAAAAATGTTGAATTTGTTTGGTCGGAGGCATGTGAAAAAGCATTTACCCATCTAAAAGAATTCTGTCAAAGAATCTCTTGGTCGGTATATTCGATCCAGCTGCACCAACCATAGTTACAACGGATGCATCTGAAGTTGGGCTTGGTGGGGTCCTTGCACAAATTCAAAACGGCAAGAGGTACCTATAGCATTTGACCTCATGCAGATGGTTGAGCCCATCAAAGAAAGTATGCCGCTAACGAATTAGAGGCCTTAGCATGCGTCTCAGCTTGCGAACACTGGAAAAATTTGTTAGGACGACATTTCACACTCCGTACAGACCATTCAAGCACTCGAGGCACGACTCCAAGCGATTCGGTACCACCGAGAAGCAGAAAATTTTTCCGATGGTACGACCGATTGTGTCAATTCAATTACACAGTGGAATATTAACCCGGCAGCCGTAATCTCGTAGCTGATACTTTGTCTGATGCTAATCGAAAATAAAGAAGCTTGGCAAATTTGAGGTAATGCCACTCAAGACAATAACTGGCATAAACCTAGAAAGAATGAAACTGGCCTCCACAGAAGACAAGTTGCTGAAACAAATAACTACATATTTAGAGGAACGCAATTG
>JASANF010018111.1:0-20280 GCA_030248245.1 Trissonchulus sp. WLG1_4
GCATAAACAAACTAAACAAAGTGATCGATAAATTAAATTTTGTCGAATGAGAATTTATTTGAAAATTTATCAAATGTTTTATAAACATCATTTTTTCTATTTTGCTACTTCACTGCAAGTATAACTTTGCTCTTAGCTTAGCTTATCTCTGTAACTTAGCTTTTGCGATGTTAAGTTATTGAAAGTATTTAATCAACTAATTAACTATATGCGGCACCAATTGAGCCGAAACTTGGTAAAAATTTTATGTTAAACAGATCTTCAACATATTGAAGGAATTAGTTCTAAAATGTCACTGAACACATATGTATGGAGGTGTTTCAAAAGTTGGTGTTCAAAGAGGTGTTTATTTTAGATGGCGGTTCATTGCAGTCGGGCGAGAAGAAGAAGAGCGTTCAACGCGGCCACGGTTCAGCGGGCAATTGGGTATCATTAATATAATCCAATTTGAAAAATTTTTCTATATAATTGGCACAACAAACCATGCTGGCAACATACAGACAGCAATGTCAGATGAAAACATGTCTGGTCACAGCATATATGTGGATGGTTTCGAGAACGATCTGAGTTCGTACCATGTGCGCAACAATGTTTTGTTTTCGATTCCAAAACATATGCGGTGTAAGCTCAGGTATAAAACCGTGGTGAGAACAACACCATCTTTTCAGCGCTGACATTTGTTGTTTGATGATTTGAGGTACATGGTAGCCTTGACATGTACTACAGTATAAATGTTGCCTGGTATGATTTGATTTGTTGTGCATTGATTGCATAAGTTTTTCTTTTCGTGGTCTTGCAAAAAGGCACCCACTACATAAGTAACTAGTGCCATTGCTTGAATCATTCAAGCTTATAGCATACTGTGAGTTACGTAGATATTCTAGCTGTGCAATTATATCATTCATTTTTTCGTCGAAAATTTTTTGATTCTTTTAACTGAGTTAATAAGTGGACGTGATCGGGGTGCTCTTTAATAATATCGGAAACCGATTGCTCTATTGACTTCGCTGGGGTATTTGGTTCACTGAAAATCTCATTAAATGCGGCCTGAAAAGTACAGTAGATAAATTAGTTTTAGACGATTCTTACTTAATGAATTTTGAAAGTTTGTAGTTACTATTTGCTAACAATCATTGAGTGAAAAATATTTGAAGTAATTTTTTTGCAGACTACCTCCAGCAAATTCGTTGGGCTGTTCATCGTCCTCATGCTGCTGCGGTACGCTGCATCGGTTCAGAGTGTCAGTAATGTTGTTTGCGTTAGCAATTGTTTTATTAGTGCTAGTTATCACGTTGACTGCGGTTACCGGGTGCAATTTTTTAGCTCACGATGTGCGTTGTTTTTACGATAAATTCGTATACCTAAAATATGTCAAGTCATCCACCGGCGTCATGTTGAGCCACATGACGAAAAGGATTGTGGGGAAAAGTTGAAAACTGGTAACTGGTAAACTTGCAAGTCGATTTCAATCAATTTGTTTGCTGAAATTAATATTAAAGCTAGTGAACACTAAAGGGAAGTGTGAAGACTTCTGACGAAGAAGGTTGTGAATATCATTTCAGAACGTCCGTTAAAAAGTTTTTTTCCTGTTACCTTTTCGTGTGTATTTTAAAGATGCGTATGAGGAAGGGAATGTTTAGCTTAGTTGGAAAGGGCTACTATATCGACGCTAGCCTTATGTAGCACAAAACTAAAATTTACGAGCAGGATTGAATGGAATAGCCATTGAAGTAGCAAATAGCAGTAGTAGTAGTAGTAGTAGTAACAGAAAGAAATAGATTACTAGAAGTTAGATCAGGAAGACTGATTCTTCAGAAATTGTTTTCGCTTATATGTCTCTCTTGTTTATTGTTTATATCACACCGCATCTATTTTTTTCGGGTCTAAACCCGATTCAGCTTCGACCAGACTCTTAATTTTTTTTAGTTCTCATAATGAGTAGTCATTTAACAAACAATTTTTACCAAATTTGGTTGGTACCAATGGCACCGGTCTTTTTTTTGAACCTGACTGATTTCTAGCCTTTAAACTTTCGTTGTTTACGTTTTTTATGGATCTAAGTCACTGCTTGTTATGATCAGAATAAAATGACTGGTGCTAACTAGAGACTGGTGCTGTGACATCCAAATCTCCGAATTCACACACACACACACACGCACGCCACTTATCAGTCAAACATTTCGAACACACATTCACATGTTCACACATTCACATATTCACATATTGCATTTTTTGCAGACATGTGAATGCAGTGATACTGCTGTGATTTGTCGGGACAAAAATGCGATTCCACACGGGACGTGCCTTAGCCCGACATTGTATATTCTGGACTCGCCCCTGGATGTGAACTGCCACGATCTTTTTAATTATCTGCCACGCCTCAAACAGGTGTACCTGACGGACCAGGCCACTGATTACTGCATGGCTAGGCTAGATTTTGAGTGCTGTGGCTTGGAAGTGATCTTTGTGGGTGCTCCGTGTATTCTTAAAGCCTGGTAAATGTCAAGTCTTAGTCTTCTTGTCCTTGTCCTTGTCCTAATTGTGAATTATTGTTAGGGTGAACAAATGTATATTATTTACATTTGTCGTAAATTACCCCTAATCGTTATTTTGTGATTCACGTTGTCTACATTATCCTTTTTTATATTTTTTTTTATTAATTTTTTTTTTTTCTTTTCTTTATTTTTTTTTAAAAACGAAATATAACACGAATTGTGCCAACATGTGGAATACTGCACGTCTTGTTACAGAAAATTACGGTATCGTTTTCATGAAGACTAGTTAAAACTAATAAACATTATAGTGATATGGTATAAATGCTTTTACTTTGCAAGATTAGTGAAAGAAACGTGTGTGAATAACAGCAATATTTACCGTGCATTAACATTGTTCTATGTGTATTTTATGCCATAACACAAAAGTGGATACAGTCACAATTACATGGATGAAAAGACTCCTAGCTAGCTTCCCTTTATTTTCTAGTAATGCTACTACTACTGATTTTTCTTCTGTTTCTCCAACTTCTGCTTTTACTTCTGTTTCTACTAAATTTTCTAACTATTCGTTTTTTCATTTTCTTTTCGTCCATCTCATCCATCATCTCATCAATCAGGCACGACAAGGTGTGTTTTTGAGTTGACCATTATAGTGATTTTTAAGTCAGCGCAACGACAACTAATTTAAATTATTAGAAATTTTTCTGAATAGATAAATACGTATGCAGGTAGACGTAGATAATACAAAGATTCTTCGATTAAATGAGTTATTAAGACGTCAAGTGCAGTTAGCTTTTGAGGTGCAGCGTCAAACTGAAAATAAGTTGTCATGATCTAAGAATTTGAGATTTTGTGTTTATTTTATTGTACCGAAAAAATATATCTTGCACTAACTCTTTTTAGCTTGAGTACAATGATAATCGTTTTCAAGATTTCTTAATTTCTTACACAAAAATTTTGCGTAAAAATTATTAGTATATTGTTATGATGTTCTCAAGCTCATGGTAGAGTGTTCTCCCTGCCGTGAGTGCTTTTAAATTTTAGCTCACTGACTACGGCAGCGGCTGGATCGACGACCCCGGAGGACGTGCGATGTTCAGGAATTTTGTAGTTTAGCACTTATGGGTATGTGTGTGTGCGTGTGTGTGTTTATGTTGTAGTTGGTGGTGGTAGTGGTGGTGGTGGTAGTAGTGGTGGTAGTAATCAAGGTTATGGTTTAAAAATAGGTAACATAGATAATTGTGTAAGTAAGCGCAGTAAGTGTTCGACGCCACTTTTTGACACTCTTCTCAATGACCAGCTTTCCGCTTGCTCATTCGCTGTGCGACATGGTCAATGGGTATATAGATTATTATATATTATTATATATTCCTTCTTTGGGGGTTTTTTATGTAGATTTTTTCTGTTTATAGTGTTGGCTTCGTGACCCTCGCATGCTTATTTGGTGCTGCGCTTACTTCCTTTGCCGTTTTCTTGGTTTATAGGAAGTATATTTTGGGTTTTTTTGTTTTATAGTTTTTACTTACAACCTTTAATTAATTATTTTCTTGAAAAACTATCTGAGGGCAGTTGTGATGTACATAAATGAAACTGTTAGAAATCACAAAATATGTAATGTAGTGTGAGTTGTCTGTGTAATATAGTCTGAGAATTGTTGTAATATTTTATTTTACTTGTAATTAGAATAGAATATTTTAATAACGAAAATTTAACCACTATTAAACATTGTGCGCAGACGATTGAGTGAGTTTATAAACGAAACTTGAGGAAGGGTAATTGTGTTCAAAGTGCTGAGCCTAAACTATTGACAAAGTTTCACAGCATTACAGGGTGTAAAACGTTAGATAGAAGGTACACTGAAGCACGAAAAACAATGCAACTACTCCTCCATACTGATACGTTTCCAACCTAAAAATGATATTTTTTACGCTTATTATTATATTACAGGTGCCGAAAGCGCCGAAGCCGCAAAGTCGCCAACCCACCTCTACCACCGTCTGCTCTATTTATCAAAATGCTGCCCCTGCCAAGCCCGATCGTTCGCTGGGGAAGCCCAGCCACTCCATCCGACCGCAGTGCCAACTCGCTTTACTACGCCAACGTGCCGTCACTACTGTGCGAAAACCAGTATGAGTTTATTAATGATGATTTTATTGTGATTTTAATTTTAATTTTAATGTGATTAATAGAAATACTACGTACGAGATCCCGAAAAAAACAAAAAAGTTTAGTCTTTGAGTGACAAAACTTAAAAACATTTTTATTTTCGGAATTTTTTTATTATCTAAGCAATTTTTCTGTTGTGCCACAGCACAACTAAGTCTTTGATTTAACTTTATTATACATCAGTTAACTAAGCATTAAACGGAACAGTTTGTAACCCTGCGCATTGAACAGTTAAGATTGTCCTGTTGTGCCACAGCACAACAAGGTTTTGATTTTAATGACATCGGTCTGACATTAGTGAAATAGTTAAAACTTGTGTTCTATCATTTAGCTGTTAACTTTTTGCATTTAGAGGTCAACGTGAGAGCGAGAGCGGCTAGAGCCCCTCCTGCAGTTTTCGGGATCCCTCGTCCCGCTAATCGTCTAGTCGGCGCCCCCCCTGCAATTTTTTTGTATTTACTGCATGCAAAAAAGTTGGCACTGCAATTGTAGCGCAATATATTGACTATGCTTTTCGATTGAGGAGGAGGTTGAAATATGTTTATTCCAACAGATCTTTTTGAATGGCACAGTGTATGGCCATTCAATAATATCAAGAGTACATAATAGTGTCTCAGTCTACAGAAGAAGAGTGACACACTTCTTCTTGTCTGTGTTATAGCGCCGGCAGATGCGCTCGTCATTGGCCTACCTGTTTGTTTTGTTAAATAGGTAAGCAGCCTCTTAGCAGCTAGCATCTGTGTGCGTGCTCCAATCAGCACTCAAACAAGACATGGATGCTATGGTTGCTATGGTTACGTGACTGCTGCTTAGAGCACGCGCGTTTGTCTAGTCAGAACAGCTGCTAGGTTCTGATTGTAAGTCTACCTGTTCAACAAAACTTAAACAAATAGGCCAAAAACGACGACCACATCTTCCTGTAGAGTGATACGCTATTATGTACTCTTGATAATAGATGAATAATGAGATGATAGTACGAGTAACCACTACACAGTGGTCTAATACGTGGTGAGTTTTTAAAAAAAAACTTGACCAATGATATAACAGAAACCAATACTTCATGGTAGGTTTATCTTTCTGAACCGACCTTGAAGTAGTGGTTTCCATTAATTGTGCCAACTTTTTAGTCAAATGTTTGTTGGTGCTCTTTTTTATATGTTTGCCGCTGTATTTTGTTTTTTTAAAGTTTTTAAACCAAGAACAAAGTCATTTTTTGTTTGAATGATGAAAATTATTTTTTACGCAGAAAATAAAAATACTTGAGCAACTTTTCGAATTATCGCTAAAAACAGATTGATTTTAATTTTAAATTATTTTATTGATTAAATGTATTGTTAATGTTCATTTTAACGTTGAATCAGTTATGTTTTGATTTCTTCTGACTGTCATATTTGTGTGGACAGGACTCTAAGAACAAAAATTTGTCAGCTGTTTTAAAAAATTGATGTCATATTTTTACTTTTATGAAAAAAACTCGCCTCAGGCGGATTTTTCTGATATTATGTTATTTTTTTGAAAACTGAAAAAGCAGGGTCGATAGATACTTGCAACCGTATGTGCATTATAAGTAGACGTCACTGATACTGTATGAGATCAACATGTGGCGTGATATTTTGTGGACTAAATAGATGTACGGTTGCTAGTATGAATGGACTCCCTTACAGTAATGTATGTTGTATATATGATGTGCCTTTAACAGTTAGCTTTTTTCCTTCCGTTTACCTTCGGTTCATACTTATCACTGCTGAGGGCTATTAGGTCAGCTGCAGTGAACATTGATTGAAAAATTTTGAATATGATTTGCTTTTCTGCAAAAAATTTAAACGTGAGCTGAGGCATTTCTTTGAAGTTTCTTAAAACCAAAACTACAGGAACTAGTGTTGTACATTTAGGGCCACCCCCTATTTGAGGCGGGTTTTCCCGCTCCTAAAATGTCACAATTACATCGAAAATATAGCGTCGGTTTTGTATCTTCACGCTTGAGAACTTGCAGATTTGCACTTTTTAGCAGCTTTTAAAATATTCGCATTTGTGAATAGAATTGCGCTCTGCGCTTCGTTTGTGCACTTTTGAGATAGTAGAAAGGCTGCCAGATATTTTTGCTTATCTGTGCTAGCTTGCGAGCGTCGAAAACGATGACGTGTCGCATGAATAGGAAAATATTTCAACATTCTGAAAATATTTAAATTGCAGCGTCTAAATTCATTAATAAAACTTAATATTTAAATTATTTCAATATCTTCGTTACTATATTTGATTGGGGGAACTAACCCGCATCCGATTTGGCACGCACCAAAAAGTTGAATATCTCTTATGTGTGGTCTGGCTCACAGCAGTCAGACAATTTATGAAAACGGGGGGTTTGGCACCGGTGCATGAACAGGGGTTAAGTAGTGAGGCCCCGCGTGCCATTGATGATGGGCTAGGTCCCCCTAAGTTAGATTGATGTTCTGAGGTAGATTTTTATTTGTTTTCTCCTGATATAAATTTGTTGTTATTTTATATTCAATAAAATAATGGAAATTTTCAATAAAATTCTGAACTCTAAAACTGCCTCCCTAGGGCTTCTTAGGGATTGTTGTTTGTAGACGCCCTTTTGAGGGCCTTGCAGCTGTTGTGTGTGATTCCGTGTGTGATTCCGGACCTAGCTAGGGCCTGATTTTGAGCGACTTTGAGCAGTTTGCCCCGGTCGGCAAACGTTATTCTGCATTCCATCCGGGCTCGGGCGCACGGTCAGTTCCGCCTTTTGGCCCTCGCCTTCACGGCCTAAATTCCAAGAGCTCCGTGGTTTGAAGCATAACAAGTGGCGACCGTGACAGGACGCCTTGTTATGCTGCAAACCACGGGGCTCTTGGAATTTAGGCCGTGAAGGCGAGGGCCAAAAGGCGGAACTGACCGTGCGCCCGAGCCCGGATGGATCAACATTCTGAAATCCGAAGTTCAATCTGGTGGAACCTCCAGAGTTGGGGGGCATGATATATAGTTTAAAATGAAGGTTTTTGAATGAGGTTTTTGAACGACATGGGTATTATGAAAATTTTAGGCTTTAAAAATCGATTTTGATTATCTCCAAAATTGTCGCTGAATTTTTAAATTGGTTCCAAAGGAATACTGGCGGTAGCCATCTTGTTGTATTTGTGTGCGTACTTGTTATGTTTTTGTATTTTCAGGAAAGGACTTTTATTGATTGTCTGTATAAATTTATGCATTTCTAAAATTCCAAAATTCTAGCGAGCAAAATTCGAACGCTGCGAGAGCAGGAAAACGCGCCCCAACTAGGGGGTGCCCAACGAAAGTGCGCTAGACACGCCGAGACGTCGTGCCCGCGCAGGGGGGCACCTGTTGTACATTTAGGGCCACTCCCTATTTGAGGCGGGTTTTCCCGCTCCTAAAATGTCACAATTACATCGAAAATATAGCGTCGGTTTTGTATCTTCACGCTTGAGAACTTGCAGATTTGCACTTTTTAGCAGCTTTTAAAATATTCGCATTTGTGAATAGAATTGCGCTCTGCGCTTCGTTTGTGCACTTTTGAGATAGTAGAAAGGCTGCCAGATATTTTTGTCTATCTGTGCTAGCTTGCGAGCGTCGAAAACGATGACGTGTCGCATGAATAGGAAAATATTTCAACATTCTGAAATTTCTTTTCATATTTAAATTGCAGCGTCTAAATTCATTAATAAAACTTAATATTTAAATTATTTCAATATCTTCGTTATTATATTTGATTGGGGGAACTAACCCGCATCCGATTTGGCACGCACCAAAAAGTTGAATATCTCTTATGTGTGGTCTGGCTCACAGCAGTCAGACAATTTATGAAAACGGGGGGTTTGGCACCGGTGCATGAACAGGGGTTAAGTAGTGAGGCCCCGCGTGCCATTGAGGATTAGGGCTAGGTCCCCCTAAGTTAGATTGATGTTCTGAGGTAGATTTTTATTTGTTTTCTCCTGTTATAAATTTGTTGTTATTTTATATTCAATAAAATATTGGAAATTTTCAATAAAATTCTGAACTCTAAAACTGCCTCCCTAGGGCTTCTTAGGGATTGTTGTTTGTAGACGCCCTTTGGAGGGCCTTGCAGCTGTTGTGTGTGATTCCGTGTGTGATCCCGGACCTAGCTAGGGCCTGATTTTGAGCGACTTTGAGCAGTTTGCCCCGGTCGGCAAACGTTATTCTGCATTCCATCCGGGCTCGGGCGCACGGTCAGTTCCGCCTTTTGGCCCTCGCCTTCACGGCCTAAATTCCAAGAGCCCCGTGGTTTGCAGCATAACACTAGAACTGGAGTTAGTACAATCCGCACGGTGTATATTTTTGTTATAAATTTAAACACTAAGGCTCAATTCATGCTTACAATCATATGTCCGTGTAGCCATCAAAACTACGAAATAATCACGCCACTCAGAGTGAATAAGATCAGATTGCGGCGTAATTTCTTTTCGGATGAACGGACATGGTCTGAAGCACGAATCGAGCCTAAGTGTTTTTGTTTCGTTTTGTTAAATTTTAATTTCAGTGATTCATTTAACTTGTTCAAACTTCAATAATTTTAATTTTGCTTGAATTCACTAGGGCTCGATTCATGCTTACAGCCGTATGTCCGTATAGCCATCATCAAAATTACGACATAGTCACGCCACTAATGGTAAATATGATCAGATTGTTGCGTGACTATTTCGGATGAACGGATATGTGCAGCTGAGGAAATCTGAGTGGGGGGAGCCGTCGACCGGAAGGGGGGTTGAATACGCGAATTTTGCCTATTTAGGGGTGGGTTAAATCGAGCCTAAGTGTGATACACTTTGTTAAACTTTAAATTGTTTTAAATTAAGTGGTTTTATTTGTTTAAATTTGTTATTTGTAAATTTAATTTTAAATTTGTTTGTTTTTAAATTTTTAAATAATAAAAATTTTTAAACCATAAAATTTGTTTAATCTGTTCTTGTTTTTAATCTTAGCTATTAGTACTCAAACTCATTAGAAATATAACGAACTGCGTCTAGTACAGCAAGGCTCATCACATGAACACATAAATTTCAAAATTATAAAACTATGGCTAAGCCTAATCGTACTCCCAAACTAAGCTTGATACGAACTCCCTAGACTGATCATAAGTCTATACCTTATTCCAAAACTTGAGCTGAATCTTTAGTGTTTTTGGCAATGTACACGTGTTCAGACTTGCTGGAAGCAGACTTAAATGTGTCTAGCAGACAGGATAGGGTACTGTGCAAACGCTTATTACTACTGTTGCGTCTATTATTTTGCCTGCTGCGCCACAGCGCACCAGTCTTCTTTAAAATGAGCTGTCGGGAAAATAACGTGGAAGTAAATGAGAGTTGTGTGTGCGTCTCTGTCTGTTTTTACGCGGCCCCCTCAGGGGCCGCGTATATACTATATTCAGAATCTGTTTCTCTTATGTAATTCTGGGTAGGTCGAATTTCTAGTGTTAATTAACACTAGAAAGGCAGGTACCTCCTGATTTCTCACTGCATAATCTGTGTCTTTCAATCAAACATGACGCAGGCACTTTCAAAATTGTATTGCAATAAAAGATACCTACCTAGCGGGAGATCGATCCTCTGCAGTTTCGATGCAGTTTTGATTCAGAAACGGACGGTCAGTTCAACCGATTAAACTAACCGCCCGCTGACATCACGAGCTTTAAAACAGATTACATTAGGAACGTTGCACAGAATCACATACATTATACGTACAATTTTTACACCGATATAAATTTCATAGTAATCTTTATCTGATTTGCGGTTCCATCACATATCCATCCACAATCCATATATGATTAAATTAATGCTTTTTTTTATTATTTGCTAACCTCTCTGAAGTTCTATGAAGTTCTCTTATGTGTCAACGAATGCAGAAAAACTTACATTAGTCGAAATTAACACATCTTTCTTCGTGGTCTCATGGTGTAATGGTGAGCACGCTGGACTTTGAATCCAGTCTTCCGAGTTCGATTCTCGGTGAGACCCTCTTTTTTCAAAAAAAAATATTTTTCAACTTTTTTGTTTGTTTTTGACTTTAAAAAACTGTTCACAGTTTACTAGACAAGCTTTGGAGCAACTCAGCAGCAAATGTGCACAGATATTGGGATTCAAAAAATTCTTTTATCCACAATTGATGGCCGCGTTTAATATTTCCTCTGGAATATTGACACTCCGGCCTCACACTGTACCACTCCTCACTCAGCAGAAGAGCTTGTTATCAGTGTAATTGTGCAGATTCAGATGAACGTGAGTGTGTGTTCGAAATGTGTCTATTCTGTGGCTCTGTTTATCTTACGTCTTATGTGTCATTTTAATCAACTACGCACGTACGTAAATATGTGATCAAAACGGCTCAAGTACACACTAACAAAACATGAAGCTAATTTACATATTTTACAAATGCAAGGTTTACAACCACAACATTCACAACGTCGAATATTCACATCTGTATGTTTGCATAGTATAACTTACATATACAGTAATACATAGTTTTTATAGTAGTCTTGAATCGCAGAGGCCTCGATTTCACTTTGATAATGCCTATAATATCTGACACACAGTTTCAAATTGTACATTATTTGCACAATTTAACAAACACCGTAATTTGGAATACAAGTAAAATGGAATTGATCATAGCCACAATGGCGTAAACTAGAAAACTACTTAACGGAAAATACGCAGGCTCACAATGCACTGTTACAGCAAGCACGGCATTAGCAGTTCTGTAAATGGCAGTATACCTAAATAGACCCTATGAAACTGGCTGTCATTTTCTTCGGTCATAAAGCAGACGAGAAGCTACTACTTATGTAGTCGAAACGAAGAACCGATATAATGAGGCGTATTATGAGCTTCCAAAAGTGGCAAAAATGAGTCACCAGCTTATGCAAAGTTTCATGATAATGCTAGAAACAGTTTACTAAAGTTTGACCATAAAACGCTGGACCCTCAGACGAAATCGGTGGCGTGATTATTGTGACTACTCGCTGTTCTCTTGATGCCCACCATTTGTTCTTTTCGTAATGAAATCGCGTGTTTCTTTTTGTCTCAGACTCAGAGTCCAGCAATTATTGGTCAGACTAAGATAATTACATCGTGCACATATGTATGTACTTATTTGCTGCGCAGCAGGTTTTGGTTCACTACGTGAAAATATAGGTTGGATATTTCATGACCATTTTGCATTGGGCTTTGCTTGTTTAAATCTATAATAATTATAAATAGTTTACCTTAATACATAAGCTACATTCATACTTACGGCAAAGTCATCGTGATGGCGAGAAGTACACCGTAACCAAAAAATTGTAAATCTGCACCCAGGGTTGGACGACGGGCAAACTTCCACCAATCCGAGATCCACACCATTATGCGACCATACTAGATGACTGATTACTTATGCACAAATATGATTTCCACAATTCGTCACATTACATTGCCACACTAACCGATTAGCATTATTACGCGGTAAGCCCTATATATATATTTCTGGAAAAAAACTAGAACCGGACTGACGTCGTGATTTGAAGCGTGGTCCCTTTTTTTTAACTCCGATCTCCATCTATATGTAGATTTTACTCTAAACCCTTTAAAATTCGATACTAAATCCACACCAGTTGTGACCAAATTTGAAATTTTCAATATTTTAGTTTGCGGTTTGGTCAAACTTAATTTAATTTAAGTAGGCAGGGCAACCAAATCTTCAAAAAATCAAAAAACAGCACTATCCGCAACGTCACATAACTGCTGCACGTGGGATTACGGTAGCTTGCTCGTAATCGGAGCTAAAGGCTGCTGCAATCTGATTGGTTGATATGGGGGTAACCATTTGGGTTCCTACCCGTTTGGGTAGGGGTACTCATTTGGGTACCCCCAGCAGCCAATCAGATACGCTGGGGTACCCATTTGGGTACCTCTGGTAAGCGATTAGGGGTACTCACTCATTTGGGTACCCTGTACTCTGTAGGGCCCAATCAGAAGGCCGGGGCACCCATTTGGGTACCTGCAGGACCCGTTTGGGTACCAGGTGCCCATTTGGGTAGGGGTACCCATTTGGGTACCTTTTTGGCCGTTATTATGCAACGCATCTACCGCGCTGCCAAAGTGCCAAGATGGCCGATGGGAAGAGTGTCATACTCTTCCCATTATGTACTCTTGGTATTACGTAGGTACTTAGGTAGGTAAGAGCTAAAGTAGAGTAAGCTACGAAGTGTAGCTTGCGGTAAGTATTGAATAGTGAACCAATTCATTTAAGCCTGAAGGGTTGACACTGGGGAAGGAACCTTGCCCCTTTTGGGGCCAACTTGTTAATAAGTAGGGAATGTGTACGTACGCCTTCTGTAACACATTATGAACTTCTGCAATAACAACTTCTAGCCCGGTTGGCTCAGATGGTAGAACGAGTCGTATCTATTGAGCATCAGCATTCGAATCAGAAAGTTGGTGGTTCAAATCACCCCGGGCGTGCTGTTTTGGTTTTCTGAAAGTTCCACTTTCTGTCCTACGGAGCTGCATTAGATCAGTCAGAGCTACCTACCTACCCCATCAGTGTAGTTTAACGTAGGAAAATCAACCTAACCGAAATTACGTAGGCAGGTGACATTTTGAATATTGTATATACGCGATGTAAAAACCTCCAAAACGCAACTACTACCTCAAGTCAAGAAGTCACAATTTTAGATCACATAGCGCCTGTTCTGTCCAAAAGACCTGGACCTACCTGAGTACTACCTGATAATATATCATATTCACAGGACAATTAAAACAATTTTTGATTAGTAACCGAATTGTCCATGTCATAAGATCTCTGAATAAACTAGCAAAAAACCTACTGGTGTGTGAGAACACAGTATATATACACACAGTAATCGGTGGTGACCAACATTAGCCACTGGTGACAATTATACATTTCCAGAAATTTTAAGCAAAATCGTTTGATCCATTTTTACAATAACCACATCGCCTCTGGTTAGTTTCGCCCTTGCACTTCCACAGGTATGTGAAACTCAGATTTTGCATGGAATTGAAGACTTAATGACCAGAAGGTTTGATATAAAATACAACACACTTAGGTATGCATATATAGTGTCGTGTGTGTATTGGGAACGGACACTGTAAGATAATTTCTTGGAAAATTACAGAAAATTACTAAAAGAAATAAATTGACGCTCAAAGCGTTACCATCGCATGATTTTTGGTCATCCTTTACGGATGCGAAAACTACAGTATTTAGACGACTTTTATCAGTTGTGTGCTCATGTCGTATGTGTGTGTCACATGGAGTGTATTGCAATAGTAGTGGCCATAATACTGAAGAAATTTTGAGTACTTCACTGTCAAATACACTGAGTAGGCAGTTGTACAGTGCATTTGCAAATTCAACAGTAGCAAGGACGATCGATAAATGAAATTTTCTGCGTTTGCACGCCTACGTTTGTAAAATTTGTCCATTATCTGGGGGAGTTATCTTAAAATGAAACGGTCGATGCAGCAAGCAACTAATAGTTTCTAATTTATATGATGAAAACTTCACAAGTAATTAGTAAGAGTACACACATTTCTAAAAAACTACAAAAAACACAATGGACAATAGCAGTTTAGAAACGCAGCCCCCTTCAGTTAACCTGTCACTCTTTATTTTACATTTTAAAGTCGTTTAGGGGGTACCTGACACTTAAACTGTAACACACACTGTATCAAGATTTAGTTACAAGTCATACTGTAATTATTATGATTTTGAATGATACAAAAGCATTGGTAGTCACATGTGCCTTGTCGAAAAGCTCATAGTTTCAAACCCGGCACCCCTTTGCATTGACAGTGTTTTGCAGAGTACACGTAGGCATGTGTGTGCAAATTGCACTGTGCGCTGTGGACTCATTTTAGTGTCTGTGTGCGATTGAAAAATTCAGGTTTGCCTGTCAGTAGTGAGAGTGGTGGCTGAAATTCTTGTTTTGTTCCAACAATCCTTGCGCAACTTGTGTGTCGAGCGAGTTTTCTCTCTGAAACTTGTTATTCTGACTGTACTACTACTGTACTGCCGTGCGTGCGTTTGTGTGCACAGAGAGTGCCTATGCTGAACTGTGTGCGTCACATGATTGTGTCACATTTGGGCTAAAACTGGCCGCCCCTGTTGCTTGCAAATCTAGTTTACCACCGCCACCAACCCGCCACCAATACTATTATTAAAATGGAGAGTCCAGCGACTAGTTTTTCGAGTTTGACAGGCGGTCCTGTAAACCGGACCAGCGAGGGTCACAGCAGTAACAGGTAAGACTGGATTATAGATATCATAAAGTCATGCTGCCTGCGTATATAAGACCGGTTTGGCTTAAAATAATGAATGAATTGGGAGACTTTTGATAAATTTGGCCGGCACAGACGGCTGGAAGGTGAACCGGTCTTAGTTATCAACTAGAAATGACATCATTAAAGCATTCAAGTTGACAACTCTTGGCTTAGTCTGCCGAGAAACCGGGTCTTGAGACCAGCATAAACTTTGCCACCGCCAACAACAACAGCAGCAACAACTATAACTAGTAGACACTAAAGTGAAATACAGAAATACTTGTTTCCCGCGCTAAACTAGTCTCCCTGAAAGTGTTTATTGCTGTCGAAGCCAAACCAATCTCATACAAGTCCTGTTCAAGGGCAACTTTAGCTTGATTTAGCAACTCTAATTATTGCTCATCTCCTGTTATTCATAACGTGTTACGTATTAGTACGTTATGATGCGTTTGATATTGTTATTATTGCCATTGTTTGGTGACGAAAGCACGCCTGGCCCAAGCATTAGAAGAGGTTTGTTTGCAGCTATCTGTGCTTTTTTTCGCTTGGTAAAAGTACATACCTAGTCAGAATCTAGACACCTTAGAACCAAACTTGAGCATTTAAAATTTAAGCTTAAATAGCGTTTAAGTATAATTGCGTTGTAAAAATTCCAATATTAAATAAACAAATTGGTGTGATAGTCACAGCCAAATTTTGGCGTCGGGAATAAACCAGCCACCTGGGACGAATTGATTACCTAATTCATAGAAAATTGCATTCCAGAAACTTACTTTGCCAGTCCATACTATTGATTGATTCTTTCTTACGTAATATTGACAGTAACTTGCCACATTTAGGCCTACATCTAAGTAAGGGCTACTTCTTGACTTTCTAACACACGTTTATCAAATGGTTTATTATAGCTGTGGAAACTGTAACGTATTCAGAATAAACCGCCGTTTGATATTGTTCAAGAGCTTTCTTGTATCGACTATTTGCTCTGCTTATATTAATTATATAGTCCTTGTCAAGTTCTATTTACCCTTTAACGTTTTAACCATTTATATTAACGTATGGCAATTAATTAGTGTGTTTCCTTCATACTAACATAAAAAACAATGAAAAATCAGAGGTTTTATATCTGGGTTAATTGTGATCAGTTTTAGAAATATTCTAATCTCGAGCAATTTTATTTGGGTTCAAGCCAGTGCAAATCTGTTAAAGAGGTATTCAATTCAGGGGTATATATCGTACCGTAAAGACTGATTAGATTCTAGAACATTACATAATCTTTTTACGTAGGTACTTAGCTCCTGCTCTTCCTTGAGAATTGATAGTTGCAGAGAATGCTTTTAGTTTTGATCGTACCTACATAGTTCCATTCTTTTACCGAACCATGTAAGCGATTCACTTCAGCTGGATTAAGCAAATGTGAATCATAAGAAAAATTGCAGATACAGGTATCGATTTATCTGCACAAAAAATCTTTGTTTAACTATTGCAATACACAACAATAAGCACACAATAACAACAGTACATGCGTTCTTTATGCTTATATTTGTGTGAAAGTGTACCTAGGTAAGCATTAAGCTGTTTAAGATACATAGTAGTTGGCAGTTGCAGACTCGCTGTTTTCTACATGAGCTTTTTTTGAAAGCTCTTTTTCGGAGCCATCAGTGAGGAATAGCTAAATTTCCAAATTTCCGAAACAAGACCCAAAATGATCTTCAGCCATTTTTAATCATTAATAAAATTAGCGTTAATTGTTAAGACTAGCTACTACGATGACGTACAGTTCTGTAAGCCAACGTAGTAGCTAGTCTTAACATCAAAATTTTACACCAAATTATAAGTTATCTAAAAGCTTTTAATCGTCGTTGGAAGGAAGACAATTTTTATGAATCTGAGTTGTGTTTGTAATAATATTTTATTGAGGCTCAAAAGCTAGCGTAATCGAGATAAGTAGAAATTTATGATTAGAGTTGTAAATACGATTGTTAGAGTTGTCATATGATTCACATTAATGTAACACCACTCTTTAACTACTAATTTGGCGCATGATTATATTGTAACTCTGCTGAAATATACGTTCAAACGTTCAAATGAACACCATAAGCTATAGCTGAGTGTCACAAAAATCTTTCACACGTTTTCGCATTAGCACACATATGTACAAGAGATGTATATGTGCATACAGTACTGTCATAGCACATTACAGTCCATTTTACAGTGCAAACTGCTGCCATTGTGAGTTTGCATTTACGTTCGAAAATTATTACGCTGACAAATTGTTCAAATGGGAACGCAAATCACTGTGTTTTGTTCGACATTTTATACGTTCGAAAAACACTTGTTGTAGAGTATTGTGCATTTTAGCTTTGTTCTCATATAAACCCTCATACCTATATCTGCTGTTGGAAACAACGGGCCTTATTACGTAAATTTTTTCATGGTTGTCGCCTACGCATTTTGTTGAATTTAGCATTAGAAGTCTGCTTTTTAGCTTATACAGAACTCGTTTTTGTATTGACGAGACTCACACTGCTAGGATTTTCTAGAAGTAACTAGGTAATTAAATTTACTTTGTTTTGCTCAACATGAACGAGGTAGATGGTAAAACTTGAAAAAGTTTTTTATTTCAACATATTTTTTGAAAAGGTTTAAATTGTTGATTTGTTATATGGGATGATATGATTGTGATATGGGCAATATGTACCTAAACCTAGCTATTGCTGTACAAAAGACTACATTTTTAAAGATTTTTCTGAAAAATATTTTATTTGTATACTTGTTTTTGACTTCTTTTGTTAGGCAGACTCTGCAAAAGGCCGATGTGACTTCAAAAATCAGTTTTTTATTAAAAATTAAGTTCCATTTTGCGTATTTTATGACTTTTTTATGTAATGCTGCGTTTTTGATGCCGCCAGCCATTCTAAGGACATTTTTAGTATCTTCGCTTATTCCATCCTACGCTATATTTTCGCACAGGAAACGCTTGGTTGGTTTTAATCTTGCACGCACTGCAGATTCTTACAAAATTGTCGTTCATGCCAAAATTTTAGGCTGCCGAAACTTTCTCTGAAAGTTATGACTTCGCATGGCAAAAAGAACGCACGCGCTTTAAATTTACCCCTTCGCATATAAAAATGCCCGTACACAAATTGCAGTAATTTTGCACTTTGGAGATGCCCATATAAGAAAGAGCGAGAGTCTATCACTATTGCTATCTTTAAAATTTTGCATGTCAATTTTTAAAATTATTTCAGTCACAAAAATTACCCGTTAGTCTTTGATTTTATACTAGGCAACGTTAAAAAACTGTAATCTCTGCACCCAAGGTATCATGTATGGCTGACTAAATGTTTATTCTGCGGCAAACATTACACCCGTGGTAACCGTTTATTTTATGCATTTCTGTCTTCAGGCTTACTTTTGGCCTGATTGGACTGAATGATAAGCTTACACTATATATTTGCATATAACTTTTATGAAAATTATGAATAGAACCATTAAGTTCACTACGATTATGTTTTTTCCACTACTTTAAACTACCCACAGATTCCTCAGTTTAATACAAAGAAAAAACACAGATGAGGATAACTTCGTAATTTAAATACCCGCTGTTTGAAATTTTCCTCGTTGTTAACTTCAACCCTACGGGCCCCATTCCTTTACCGGACTACAAGTCTAAATAATTTGAAAATTACCCACAGGTTAAAAATTGCATTCCGAATGGATGAAATGGACTTGTTTAGACAGACTAAACGAACTGAACCCTTTCCGCATACTGTTACATCAGAGTAAAAATTGCACAAGTGAAACCTGTCGGCATTATGTTTCACAGAATTTGTTACTTCACGAGGATGCCTTAGGTATCCGTGTGAAACGAGCCGGTGGCCAAATGGCTAGGAGTGACAGTCCTGTCAGAAAGCTGCCCCTGTGACGCAGTCTCCGTCTGTGGTGACAGATCAAAACCCAGCCAATGACTGGACTTAGTGCATTTTTGAACTATCATGCAGCATAGGGTTAACCATGGACACTAATGCTGAGCATGCATGGTAAAAATCACCTTAGTTCAGTGTCAGTAGGTTGTGGACGTTTTTAATTTTTTTCTGCATCATGGACCAGCATTAGGCAACGCAATGCCATGAAGACGACTATAACCTCGCCCGAACTAAGACGCAACAAAAAATAAAAAAAACTTGCCCAACAGCGCGACTTTGACAATTGAAAATAAAATTGTTTTCTACTGTTTTTGATAAAAAAACCCTTTAAGTATTAATTTACATGAAAACGTTCTCAAAACATTTCATATTAACACGTTTGGTAATCTTAGTGCTAATTTTTACAATCTATGTGAGATTGTATCCCTGTTGCACCTATGTAATTCTACGACCTCTTAAGGTTTAAGTTTATTGATTTATTAAAATACCAAGAGTATTAGACCATTTATTGTGTACGTACATCGGCCCCATCTCCAGCACTGATAAACGTAGCCTACCTGCAGAAACAGCCATGATATTATGAAGAAAGATTTAAATTCTGTACTGCTTGTTTACTTTTCTAAAATTTCATGTTCGTTCGAAGCCCTGACGGCGTACTTACGGGATTTTGATGAGAAAAATTTTGCAAGGGTTTTATTTGAACTTCAGATTGGTTAGAGTTTTTGGCCTGAGAAATTCTAAAGTACACTGTACAGTATATTTTACATATATGCGCTAGCAACAGTATATAATCCCTATTATGTGCTCTTGATGTAAGTGTTGTCGTTGCATAATCCAATATAATATGTGTTGCTTTATATTGTAAGGTTAGACCATAATGCCTTTATTTTTATGCCACCATGCCACTGCGAACATTTTTAGTTCTTCATTATTATCCGAGGCTTTGCTTATGAAAATGATTTAAAGCTAACCCATCCGCTTGGTTGCTGGTTTTGTTATCATAAAAAAGATTGTTCAGAGTTATCTGATTGAGTAACCGTCTAAAACAGTCAGGAGCTAGGGCTACTGTAGTAGTTCTGCATTTTGTGGCTTTAACTGGAACGCCTGATGTCTGGTTCCTATCAAGAACTGAGTCAGATCATTACACAAGTTTACCAAACAAGGTTCTTGTCTCTGTCACCAGAGTGATTGGGCTGGTCTTAATTTTTTTATCCAATGTACTTTATCGATGCCATATATTTTTACTGTCAGCAAATTATTTTTATGTATTAAAGTAATAGTCAACCATGAACGCAAAGAGGACGTTGGCTTCGTTGGCTTCAAGATAACCTATGTAAGCTGCTATCAAGGTCGATTCTACTCGCTGAGCTTAGTTTGGGAAGGCTATTTAGGTAAAATGTTCTT
>JASANF010018112.1:0-10777 GCA_030248245.1 Trissonchulus sp. WLG1_4
TCTTGATATGGTCGAATGCTGCCCGTACCTGTTGTTTGCTACTGGCAAAAGCCGTCACATATCTGTGTACTGTATTTTGCTTTCTCGGTGCCGTCTCTGGCCTTTCTTGGCTTGTGCCCGGCTGTGGTTCCGTCGTTGTTAAATTTACGCTAAATAACAAAAATTTGAAATTAAGTAAGTCAAAACAAAGTGGACATAGAAGGACAAATGGCAAACAAATACAAAAGCTGATTCCAGTGCAATATGATCAGTGAATTAGATTAAGGAATAACAAGTGCGTGGTGTTGGTGTGTGCTTTTTGGTCAGATATTATGTTTCTATATACTGGCGCTATGCTAACTCCCTGTACTACACCCTACATTTGATCTCACTAGTCTATTGTGTGTGTCACTTCAAGAACCCCCAAACGCGGTCCAGCGCTTGTCGAGTCGAGACCGGTATCTTTGAATGGGACGCTCGTTTGTTTTTGGCTAGTTATCTTCCCAATTAGATCACGAGTACACACCAATAATTAGTTAATAATCGTATGTGAAACAGCACATGCAGATATAAGTACGGAGTTACAGCGATGTGTGCATTAGCTTGCCCCCCCTCACTGACTGATATTACCTTTCTGACAAGTGCACGGTAAGTTCACGTGTAATTTAGTGGAGATCTTTTTACTATCCAAGAGTTTTGCAGTTAGTACGGGTCGGCATACGTTTAATTTTCAGCTCCTTAAATCGTGGGACATAAATTTGTACCACACTCACGACGTGTTATTTGTACTATTTTTGTTGTTGGTGTTGACAGCTGTTTTTTTTCAATCTGTTTGAACTTTGATAGCTATAAATTCATAGGCTAATGTAAACATAATTTCCTGCTTATTTTCAAATAAACAAACTGCTAGCTAGTTTAAAAACTCAATGAGTGGAGTTCACCACGGTGGTTTTTATAAACCATGGTTTTCCGTACGTGTGCATATGATTTTCATATAATTTCATTACGAAATATCGCATGATTCGTTACGAATTTCGTAGATTTTCTAAAGCCATGGGTTTTGCTCAGTTGGAATTTCAGCAAAAAAAACATGCTATGAAATTTTAGGTTTAAGAACCTGCAGGTTTGAAATTTCAACTGAGCAAATACCATGGTTTTAAAAAATTTACGAAATTTGTAACAAATCAGGCACTAATTTGTAATGAAATTATGTGCAAATCATATGCACACAGACGCAAAACCGTGGTTTTTAAAAACCACCGCGGTGAAATCCACCCAAACTGTTGTTTTAAAGTTTTAAACTAACACACAGAAAGATACGTACTTATTAGATATTTTTTCATAAACAGGAGTTTTAATCAACACTAAATTGTCTTTAAATGGCCAGTTTGATTTTCATAAATTACATTTGGTTGTCCTAAAGAGGACAGTTGGACAGTTTTTAGCAGTCTGGCCAGATCTTGTTAGCGTCTGAAATTCTTCAGCTAACGAACGAAGAAATTGCTGTGGCGTGGGGTTCCGTCAATAGGTAAATCAAGGACGAGACGTTTGTTCAATTAGCATCGGATGTGAACTACCCGGTGACGGAAGCCGTCCTTGTAAATGATGCCGTCCGGAGTAAAAGTTGCCACCGGGCAGGTGTCAAGTAGTCCAACTTTGAGTTGATTCCAAGTGATGCGAGGGTACTCTTGCTTAAACTCCCGACTAACATCCTCGAAAGGAGTGTCGATTGTAAGCCGGAGTACCCATCTGTTGACCGTCGTCCGTCACTTTCATGGATATGGCACTCACGTCCACTTCCTTTGGCTTTTCTGCGTATTTCACCATTCCCAGATATTCCGTCGCCTTCTTCCGGTAGACATAATTTGTGTCAACTGCGAACATTAACTTTTGTCCATGTTTTTATCGATAATGTTGGAGGCTGTAAGTGTAAACTCTCCCATCCTTGTCGTCAAGTGTGGGCAAATGAGTCGACTGCGACATCAAGTCCTCACTGAGAATGTCGCGCATGCTGTTTACCCTTCGAGTTTGTGCTTAATGTCAAGCTCGAGCGAAAACACGTTAATTAAGTTCAGCAAATCAGTCATATGAGCAACAGCAAAATAGAAAACTTTTTGAGCAAAAAATTAAGGTTTACATAAAAGGGTGATAACTTTTATGTGTAAAATAACTTTCTATGAAAACTAAAAGATTAAATAGTATTAAAGTGTTTAAAAAATATTAGTGTGATGAAAATTAGAAATAGAAATAAAAGTGTGAGAAGTGATAAGTAATTACGAACGCTACAATCAAAGTTTAAGTGCACGCCCGTACACTGATAAACAGTACAGGTAGTGAATACGTCCTTTCTGTAGACAAGTACCACTTACTGACCGAACTTATGCTCGGCGAGTGATGTGTACTTATCCGGTAGATTGTATACGGTATAATCTACATCATTAATAGTAATAACTGGGTCGAAAAGAGCATCATTAACCTTAACAGATTTAGCAGAACAAACCTTTTGGTTTATCAGCTGATTCTTCACATGATTAAGATACCCCAACATATCAGTTTTGCATTTCTCGAAATGCCGAGACACAGAATTTGGTGGCAATTTAAATTTTTTACGGTTGAGATTGAAATTTTTAAGACGTTTGCAGTTTTCCGAATGTATGTATGGACGAATTTAGGACAGTAAAACGCCACCACAATAGGCCTAACGCCATTTTGCCCAGAGCGAAATCTGTGAATTACTTTTACATCACAGTTGCAAATTTTGACATCAGATGGCAAAATCTGGTTTCGAACAAATTTCATCACATTTTCGAACAAACTCTCAGGAGATTCGTTGGCCTCAGGAGCCATGTTTCGAATGACAATGTTATGATTTTTGCTGTTCTGTTCATTGTATCGTACAGTTCCTTCCATCTGGCTAACTCGGAGCTCAATCGCTTTAAGCTGATGTTCGAACGAGACAGTATCGGACTGGTTGTCAAGTTTGGAATTCTTGGCATTGCTAGGCCCCTCAAGGTCGAGCTCGGCATCGCGATCAGCAAGCGCACGTAGTTCGGCTGCCCGTTTTCGCTTGTCTATAAAAAATTTTTTGATTTATTAGAAAAAGTAAATGAAACGTATAATTATCACAAGCGGTATAGGTAAGAGGTAAAGTTTTAAATTTGTAACGTGATAATAAGAAGATTGTAGAAAATAAAGGGGATACAAGATACTAAGGTGTGAATATACCGTTAGTGATAAATTCAGATAGAATAATTAACCCTAAGTAAAACCACCAGGAGTAAAATGGGGTGGGATAGATTAATCACCAACAGCCGAAGCTGGGTGGGATAGAATAAACACCAATAGCCGAAGCTGGGTGGGATAGAACAATCACCAACAGCCGAAGCTGGGTGGGATAGAAGTAAATACATAAATAAATAGAATTATACCAACTAACTAATATATATATATATACTAAATAAAATCCAAAAAGTATAATGAATGGGGTATATGTTGTTAGGGTTGGCATAAAAGGTGGGGTATGGGGTTGGGGAAAAGGGAGGGGAAAGGTGTAGTTTAATTACTTTATTGGGTGAATAGGTAGATAGTAGGCATAGAAAAATTAGTTAATAAATTAATTTAAGCGTGAAAACGCAAGTGAAACGTAGAAAGAACGAGAAGCACTCAGCCCCCAAACTACGAACCACCTATAGAAATTTATGAGAGAGAGTGAATTGTAGCCTTCTAAAAATAATTTAATTGAAAGTAGTAAAGTAAAATGGGGTTTTTTTACTAGTGAAGAAAAATGCCCTTGTCGGGCGCTCTTTGGGTAGAATAGGTTACTGTCAGTCTAAAGCGGAAAAATACTTAGGCTGAACTTGTAAAAGCATTGGTACAAGACTTTATTAACGAGAATATGCAATTCGTGTGAGCTCGTCAAAGTAGGTGGACTAGGTATACCTGTTGAGAATAGGAATATGATCTTCGTAGGGCAGACACTGTTTTCCGCACCCTATTCGCGCGAACTTACAGCCCGTTCTGGGTTTGTTTCAAATGTATTTTCATATTATTATTATTGTTGTAAAGTGTATATGCTTGAAAAAAAGGTTCTGTGAGATAACTGCAGACCTTATCTAGATCCTTAACTGATAGTTCACTCTCTTTTTCCGCTGTAGTGGAAACGAAGCACAGAACATATCACTACATATTACAGCTATGACGGCTTCACTGCCTGAAGCGGACCAATGTAGTATATATGTACGTAAGTGTACATGTGTAGTGTGTACATGTATATACAATACCTATGTAAAATTTGACCCCTTCGATTCCCGTTCGGGGGGTGTTGGAATCCAGGTAGGTTATAGACAAAAACAAACCACGGATTCGTAATCAGGGACATCAAAATTCAAGTTTTGAAAGTTTACCCCTTGGACACGTGTCGGGGGGGGGTACCCTGAGGGAGGTGGTGGGGTCGCAGGTAAGTCAACGAGCGTCATAGACAAAAATAGACCTCAGAGTTGTGTTCAGGGAGTCAAATTACGCCTATGAACATCAAAATCCGAATTTTCAAAACTTGACCCCTTGGATCCGTTAAGGGGGGTACCCTCGGAGGGGGTCGTAGGAGAGTTCACGAGAGTCACAGACAAAAATTAACCTCGGATTCGTGTTCAGGGGGTCAAATTACCCCAATGGACATCAAAATTTCAAATTCGAACAAATTGACCCATTTTGACCCCCTAGGTGGCACCCTGGGGGCCATGGGTGTCCAGAGTGGGTATAGGCAAAAATAAATCCCAGATTCGTGTTCAGGACACCAAACTACCCCTAGAGACAAATTTTTGAGAATAAACTCGAAAAAAAATTTTGACCCCAAAAATGCAAAAGGGTCCCGAGTCCCCTTTGGGAACACCCTGGGGGGGCAATCTGTGAGGCAATGGGTATTAATATAATATGTTCGCAAGTTCACAATCCATATTACACGAAAAAACTTGAACTATCATGAAAAACAAACAGCAAACCTAATTATTCTACTGTGAAGATACGTACGCGCATACATGACATACAGCCAACAGGGGGGTACCGTCTAGGGGACTATTCAACATCTGAGCAAGAAAGTGATAATACCAATGAATGCACAGCATATGGGTTTATATTCGTATACAAAACGACAGACCTCCAGCTATAACCATGATAGCTCCACTGCCCGTAGCGAACCTACCCCCGTAATACACGTGGCGGGGGGTATGGGCATGCCCTGGGGCTTATAGGCCGAAATTCAAAAAAAGCCCATGTTAGTTTCTATTCCACTACTGTACCACCTCACATGCAAAAGATCATGACTGGCCGTTTTGCGCAACTTCTTAAAAAGTGTGCTAAACTTTTTCGTACTTTTCCCCCCTCCCAGCACAGCCTCTCACGGAAAGAGCGAAAGTCCGTGAATTTTGGGGGGTCCCCGGGGGTATCTCAGAAAATACTTGACCGATCCGGCTGAAATTTTGCCAGCATTTAGGTATTGCCAAGGGGTGTATACACACAAAATTTCGTGTAAAAAGCTCTTCTATATTTTGAGCTACAAAAAGTTCCATTTCTCAAAATCCGCAATAGTGCTAAATTTTCCTATTCTAGGGTTGGGCGCTATCGCGCCAACCCTGAATTTATGGAATAGGGGAGTGAATTGGTTGGGTAAGGGGGGGTGTAAGCTGGTTTAGATAAGGTATTGAGTCAAGTTTTAGTTTGATTCACAATTAATTTAGTCTACCTGTAGTAGATCTAGCCGACGCTGACTCAGTAGAAGTATCGGAATTGGGGATGGGGGTGGACGGGTTGCTGGCCATAGCTAGAACAAAAGTACACACATTAATAAATAAATAAAGTATGATATTGGCCATAAAAAATAAAACTAATAGAAAACAGTTGATACGACAAACTAAAAGTGGTATGTGTTATGGTTATTACGTATGAAGTGCACTTATACTAAAATTAGTAGTGATTGCGACTTCTTCCAGACCGTACACCTGGTAGGTTATGTTGGGGTGGTAAATTATGTTGGGTTAAATTATGAAGTTCTCGCAACGACACTAAGGGGATCCCCAAAAACGACACGAAATTGCTTTAACCGAAAATCCAGCTGGTATTTGAGTATGAGTGAGGCCGGAGTTGGATCGCGACCAACAAAGGCATATTTGTGTATGAGTTTGTGGGTGAACTAACTCACAATTGAGCTTTTATCGATTCGGATACTCGGAGTGTTGTAATGGTTAGCACTCTGGACTTAAAATTCCAGCAATCCCTAGTTCTATCTACTGAGACCTCCAGAGAGGGGGGCAGGAAAATTTTGTTAAAATTCGTAAATGTATTTGCTTGTTTTCATTAACTGTTTTATTTTATTATGCGGTTGTTTCAAATTGGTTTAAAATTAGTCGGAACCAAGTCGGACTTAAAATTTGAATCTGACGTTAATTTTTTAAAATCGTAGAGTTAAAATTCCTGAGAATTTGTTATAAAAAAAGAACCTTTGAAACTGAATGATGGAACCGAAATGGGAAAGGATCTGGGATGATGTCGGCAAATTCTTTGGGGATATTTCTCTGTGAGTTTAGTGCTGTGTCTAAGTTGTTTCCTTGGGAAGTTACGCCAAAATTTTAGGGACTTGCTTTATTACTTGCTTTATTGGTTATTTTGTTTTGTACTCGTTGTTATAATCTGCTTTTGTCGCCCAAAATTGTGTCACTACTCACTATGTTTTAATTCGTAATTGTTACGTATTTTTATGCTTCACTGTGAACGTATCTACATTGGAAATGTCCACATTGCCAGCAACTGTCCCAGTGTTCTGTATCAGAGTTGCCGAGACGTCACCTCTGCACGGGGGGGCACCTGTTGAAAACGGCTGGACTGGTGCTGTACGAGGTTGACATTTCTATGATCAGAAATAGTCTCTCTACACTTCAAAATTCATATAATCGACGCTAGTCAACGCGCACGCATAAAGAACGCAGTTTGGCAATGTTTATTTCATCATTTTAGCGCTTCTCTTTCGTGTAGAGATCGTGCAAAGCACTGGCTTTGCATTCCTTTGCTGATGAAACAGTTCCACGTGGCAACAAGCCAAGCCAGGAGCTAAAGTTGTTTCATTATGTTTCCAGAAATTATAAGATCTGTTCTTTAAATTCTAAAGTTACACATTGCCAAATTGTTGGAAAATTATACACACACAGCAGGGCCTTTATATTTGTCACTGGAACGTTAAGGGAAGAACTTAGATAGTTTTCTGAATTGACTTCGTTATAACTTTCGCTTCCTTTAGTGTAGACCCTAGGCTTGTCCGACGAGTACGGTCGGTTTTTCCCCTCTCTCTCTCCAAACACCAAATTTCACAGGATGGGTATGTTTCGGATGTAGAACATAGGGATCGGTTCTGAGGCGCTTGGCGCATTTAAATTTTGTGAGTTCTTCTCTCCCCACCATGTTTTGTTTCTAGATTGCTGCCCGCTGTTCTGTTTCTGATAATTCGTTGCCCCGTGTCAGTAAATACATAAATTTTATGCTGTTGTTCTAAGGCTGGCCTAGTGTAGCTTAGTTAGTTAGTTGCCGGCCGTAGTCGGGCCGTGTAGGCTTTGCGGTTTCCCCATCTGCCTGGGGCGAAACGGACCTGTCAATTGAGTGATTTTTCGACGATAGATCCGTAAAAACCTTGCTCGAAGCTAGGCGTTATTTTCTGAACTGGGACATTTAGGCGACGGTAAAAACCTTTGTCAGCGCTCTGCGCATCTCTCACTACGTCCATTAGTCCCCCGGTTCAGTGTTTAACATATATACCCATTACATTCTAATACATTGTTTTAAGGGTATTGTCATTAAGACTGAGCAGAATCTGCTAGCATATTCTGCTTTCTGTTGCAGTCTGCTCGCCCATTTATTTTTGCCGATTCTGTCATCTCGCCGAATTTGCCGATCTTGTGACAAGCGAGACGCAACTTGTCCGCCCATTGCACTCTGTTGACTTTTCTTCCTGCCTTCGCCAGATGCTAAGACATACATATACTGTACATACATACGTACGTAAGTAACGGATTTGCTAGTTTGGCAAAGTCTGAAATGGCCCAACTCTGAATTGGCGCAATGCATATTATTGGCTGTTTGCTTTGAGGGCTGTCACTTTGAACTCAGACAGTTAGACTTTTTGGTGTCCAGTTGATGTGCATTTACTGTCACGCCACCCACAAAGTTTATGACCTTATTGTAACGAGAGCGTAGCCAGGGAGGAACCCCCTTTTGGATCCACGAAAAAATATTTTTCCCCTTTTCCCGCAGTGTTAGATGAACATGCTGCTTTCTAGGCAAAAATTCCAATTTTCTGCATGTTTTAGAGGCCTGTTTTTTTAATTTTTTTCGTGATTTTTCTGGGTAGTCCCTCCCTCTAGATCCCTGGATTTTCAATTACTATAATAAAAAGTCTGTCTGAGCAGCCAGTATATATATATATATATATATATATATATATATATATATATATATATATATATATATATATATATATATATATATATATATATATATATATATATATATATATATATATATGTATATATACTTTCAATACGAAGGCTGGCAGTTCGAATCCCACCACCATTTCAAAATCTGCCTGGGCCAAAGAGACTAAGGTCACATGTGCTCCTGCCGATGCAGCAGTTCATCCGCACGGGGTCGGTAAATGGGTACCACGGACATGTGGAAAGGTAACAGGGGTCCGTGAAGGACATTTGCCTGAGGGACTGGCCCTCCTCCACGGGTGGCACCCCTGACGCTCCAGGCCACTAAACAAAGATGAGCAAAGGCCCCAGAGGCTGGATTAGCCGGACGTTAACTCCAACTACTTACCTTTTATGAATGTATATATATATATATAAAAGGTAAAGGCAACCCCTGCAAAGTTAACGTCCGGCTGGGGCTTTTTGTTGTTTTCGTTTAGTGGCCTGGAGCGCTCAGGGTGCAGCATGAATACCTCAGGCAAATGCCTTTCCACACCCCTGTTCTCCACGTGTCCCGTAGTTACCCATTTACCGAAGGCCCCTGCGGGAAATGAACTGCTGGATTGGCGGGGAGAGCACATGTGACCTTAGTCTCTTGCTCAGGTAGATTTCGTAAACTCTGTGGTGGGATTCAAACTGCCCACTTCGTATTGAAGGTGTGTGTGCGTGTGTGTGTGTGTGTGTGTGTGTGTGTGTGTGTGTGTGTGTGTGTGTGTGTGTGTGTGTGTGTGTGTGTGTGTGTGTGTGTGTGTGTGTGTGTGTATATATATATATATATATATATATATATACTGGCTGTCTCAGACCAACTTTTTTATTATAGTAATTGAAAATCCCAGGGATCTAAAGAGGGAGGACTACCCAGAAAAATCACGAAAAAAATTAAAAAACAAGGCCTACTTGAGACATTGCAGAAAATTGGAATTTTTGCCTCAAAAAGGCGGCGTGTTTTCGTCTGACACTGCGGGAAAAAGGGGAAAAATATTTTTCGTGGATCCAAAAGGGGGTTCCTCTCCTGGCTTGCGCTCTCGTTACAATTTTAAAAAAAAATACATAGGTGGCGTGACGCACCTAAAATGAGCATCGACTGGACACCGAAAGTCTCGTTTTTGTCTAGGTTCAAAGTGACAGCCCTCAAAACAAACAGCCAAATCATTGCGCAATTCAGAGAGTTAGGCAGTTTCAGACTTTGCGAACTAGCAAAATCGTTTACTTACGGTATACATATGTATGTACAGTATATGTATGTTAACAGTGCGGCGAAGGCAGGAAAAAAAAAAGTCGACGGGGCCGAGTGGGGCGGACATGGTGCGGTTTCAGTTTGGCAATTGCGGCAGAATTCGGCGAGATGGCGGGAATGCGGCAAAATGGCGGGGCGGACTGCAACAGGAAGAGGCAGAATATCGATACCTTAAAACAATGCTGCTAGAATAATAGGTATATATGTTAGAACACTGAACCGGGGACTAATGGACGTAGTGAGAGGCAGAGCGCTTAGGACAAACTTTTACCTCGCCCCGTAAATGTTCCCGGTTGCGGGAGGTGAGCGCCCCACTTTGGAGCAAGAGGTTTTGCGGGATCTATCATTGGGAGAATCGCTCAATTGAGGCGGGTCCCGTTCGCCGAAACCGGGGAACCTACACGGCCGGACTACGGCCGGCAACCTAACTAGGGCTACACTAGGCCAGCCTTGGACGGAGACAGCATAAAAATTATGTATTTACTGAGGACACGGGGCAAAGCGAAATTGTGGGACGGACACGGCGGCGGGGTGTCAAAACAAAACATGGTGAGAAAAAAAAGAACTACCACAAAAATTTAAATCGCGCCGAGATTAGGACCCGGAATCCTATGTTTCTACATCCGAAACATACCCCTGTGTGAAATTTGGTGTTTGGAGAGAGAGAGAGTTACTCGTCGGGACAAGCTCTCATTGGTCCTACACTAAAGGAAGCAAAAAAAAAGTCAAAGTTGCTAAGGTCTTCCCTTAACGTTCCAGTCAAATATAAAGGCCCTCTGTGTGTGTGTATAATTTTCGACAATTTGGGCAAAATCGTAACTTTAGAATTTAAAGAACAGATCTTATAATTTCTGGAAACATGAAACAACTTTAGCTCCTAGTTTGGCTTGTTGCCACGTGGAACTGTTCCATCGCAAAGGATGCAAAAATTCATTGCTTTCCCAATCTCCGCAAAAGAACCTAATAAATAAAATAAACATACAAACTACCATTTTTATAGTGCACTGAGCTCGCGTCGATTTGTATAAATTTTGGAAGCTGTAGAGAC
>JASANF010018114.1:0-38033 GCA_030248245.1 Trissonchulus sp. WLG1_4
CTAAAGAAGTGGCCAAAGACATGTGAAAAGCAGTTAACCGGGATGGATCGTTGCGATTTTACGCGAGTATTTAAAATGGCAACAGAATGCAAGTTTTTTTAGCCGTACGACAGCGGCAGCCATAAGACAAAATAGTGGTGGAAACGATAATATGCCGCGTGAAAAGTCTGCAGAAGCATCTACATGTGAAAATAATGAAGAAGCAGAAGCACCTGACATCATTTCAAACGATGATTATTTGGAAGACCCTAACATGGAAAACCTTGAACAAGAACTTCGCCACAATTGAGCTGATAGTGATTGTTTCGAGTAGCGAATTATTTTTCGAAAGTTGTTACGTGGCATCTAGTGAACTGAATAAGACTTCAAATTTGTATGGGTTTTTCGGCCAAATTTTGAGGATCGGTCGTACGTTTAATGTCGATTCATACTTGTTGCAGATATACATGCAGCCGTATGCTTCAACACCGAAACAGTCACGCCACAGCCCACAATTCAATGTTAATGACTATTATGAGTGTGATAATTTTGTAACTGAAGGCTAAACCAACATGAGGCTGTAAGTCTGAATCGACTCGTAACACTGCAAAAATATATTAATTTAGCAAAATGTTTGATTTGTGCGCCCCAGACTTCGAAGTCTTGGACTAGTATACGTAAGGCAATATTCTTACCATAATGTTCCTGTCTTAGTTTATAATGTGATTTCCATTTGAAGAGATACTAATTGATAAAAAACTGCCACAAAAATGCGCCGTATATACACATACTGGTATAAGTAGTTGCCTATGAGACATTGTTTTAGAAAAAATCAAAAAAATATGGCTTATTTAACATTTACTTATAAAAAATAATAATCACTGTTAGTGCAAGCGGTAGCGAAAGTGTCAACGTCTCAGAAAGTGACTCTTTATATATATATATATATATATATATATATATATATATATATATATATATATATATATATATATATATATATATATATATATATAATAAATTTATAAATTATAGCTTAAAAATGTTTAACCCTCTAAACTCAATTGTTTTAGTTGGGTTCGGTATCGGTGCTTTACTTCTTTTGAGGAACGCTGTAAGTTACAAAAAGTTATATTTGCATTAATTGTAGTATTGTTACTGTTTTCAGTGTTGCGAACAACGTAATTTGTAAATTTTTGGATGTTATAATGTGCATTTTTACCAGTCTTGCACAGTATTTGTAAAAATATATTTTAACAATTTTGTTTCTAGTATAAATACTTTTACCATAAAATTAACATACTGCATCGAACACTAATTATTAAATTAATCACTTTGATTAACCATTTGAGCTAAAATAAAATATCTTTGTTCAACTCAAAATATTTAAGTTGGTGCTTGTTTTAACAGGTCCGTTCGAACGATAGATCTAGTGAAGACTGAACCCTCTTAAACCAGAGATCAAAGGCATTTCAGAAACATTAATGTCATGTCAGGATTGTTTTAGAAAGGCGTACATAAATATTTTGAACTGTATGCTCGTAATCAAATTTGCAACAGTCCATTTTATATTTTTTATTGGACATGGATTTACAAAAAATTGGTTGCAGAATCAGTCTGAAACAGTCAAAACGCATGTTTCATTGCTGAATAAATCCTTCACGGTAACAAAAGAACATTGTCAAGACAAATTCTTCTCCAGATACAGTCGGTTTCAAATGAAAATGCCTCTTGGCGTCCGAAATTTGAGGACCGACGCGTGGGATGACATCATAAGACGCGTCGGATGATATCATCCGACGCCAAGCTTGTTTCTCCCGCTAAACTATGTCTTCCGACGCTTATGTCATCCGACGCTTGTTGAAACTTGATGAAATTACGATGCTAAAAGAATATGGAGGGTCAGAGCAGGTAGTTTACAATTGTTTGGTTAATAAACACGTAAAAACACTTACTTTAGCTTTAATAAGATAAAATTTTATCTAAATGGATAAAGCGATAGTGTAGGTACGCGAGAATGCATTTTCAAACGTTTAAAGTTAAACTTAGTAAAGCTAACCCCACTTATTTCTGGTTTTTAAACAAAACTCTAGTCATGTTATATAACAGTCTAGGCAAGTAACTGGTCACAACAATATAAGAGCATTAAATATTTTATGTAAATCACTTAAATTATCTTAAATCACTTACATTCTTAAACTTATTTATTTTTATTAAATAATTAGTTCACATACTTTCACATACTTGTAGAAATGGAAGAAAAATCAAACAAAAATGAAAGAAATTTGGAAGAAAAAGAAAAAGAATTTTCCTAAAATAATTGGCTAGCTGTACTTAAAAGTAGATTTTGCTGCATATTGGGCTTGTTATCGGTTGTAATTTACATAGATTCACTACTTTTCCCAAATCTCTGGTTTTAGTAACTTTTCTTTAGTAAAACTGGCACCATATTTAGTCACTCCACTCGTTTTTTTCGACACTTGCGAACGACTTCTAATCGATTCAAGGTAACTTCAGCTTTAATGCTTGCTTTGCCTTGGTAGCAATAAATTAAGTAAACGACTTGATGTATCTTTAAAACAGATTTTGTTTAGTTCCCCAACCCGACCCGACTTCTGCTGAAGCTGCTATACAAACACTTGAGATTTCTTTGTCACTTTTTTGTTTCCAGTTTTTTTTATATATTTCATGTTTTTATAAGCTACAGCACAGATGTACATGGGGGTCTGGCGGTGGCAAACCCCTCCCAGATTTCAGACGCTGGGACAAGCCCCAGTCAAATTTGACCTATCGGGACAAGCCTCCCTCCTCGTTGATAAAAAAGTGCACGAAACTAAAAAATCGCCTCAGATAAATGAGCAAGCAGTGAAAAAAGCGCTAAAAATATCCAAATTTTGCAAATAATTTCCTATTTTTAGGCGCAAATTGGAAATAATATATAGCGCTTTTGTCGGTTCAAGCCCCCACAACGTCGGGACAAGCCCCCTATTGGAAAAATCCGGGCCAAGCCCCCTCCCAAACCGAGACCCCAAGTACATGTATGGATGGATCTCAGTAGATAATTTTGGCTAAAAAGAAATAAGAGCTCGGAAAAGCTGTTACATCACTCTGCATCGGGTACATTAGGTTAAAAATATCATCAAAACAGAAAAGTTTAAGATAAAACTCAAGGATTTATGCACAAAATTTTTGACCCGAACTAACCCGCACAACCCGCGGGTTGGAAAATCTCAACCCGACCCGACCCGACCCGACCCGCACCAAGCCGACCCGATTGCGAACTCTAGTGCAGAGTGCAACTTCCCTATTCCCAACCAACCCACCACCTCACTGTTTGCGTGCGTGCAAACAGACACACTTTCTATGCTGTATTAAAATTCATATCAAAAGTATATTAAAATTCCTTTTACTATTAATATAAATACAGCTTGTCAATTTTTGCATATATATGTATATATGCCATATATGTATGTTCAACGCTATATCCTAGTCTCGCTATATTAAAAAGAATATTAAAAGTACAGTGCATTTTAATATTAATATTGGGTTTTTATTTTTAGTAAACTTTTAATATAAATAGAGCTCTCGAAATCTTTTTAATTTAATATTAGTATAAATAACGTACCTAATTTATTTTTAATTTAATATTAATGTAAATAGAAGTCCCAGAACATTTTGAATAAAATATTAATATAAATATAATTCCCAAATTATTTTTAATTTAATATTAATAAAATTATTAATATTAAAAGTATTTTAAATAGAGACTTTTAATATCAATATTAATGATTAAAATAACGGTACCCGTGACACCGGATTTCTGATTGTTACTTTAAAGTCGGTGCCGAATATAAAACAAATTCCTGATCCGAAGACTATCAGTCTTATCAAGAGTACTTACTTGGGAGGAGGATGACACTTTTCGCTATTCTAGCTAAACGGCCTGGACGATGCTCCGGCCGAAATAGCCCTTTTACGCCTTGATTTCAGAGGGGGGTGCCCCCTCACGAATTAAGACATGTCAAAACAAACATAAATCAAAACGGAAATCAAAACACATACCTGATTTGAGGGGGGTCCCCCCTTGGAATCAAGGCATGTCTTGATTCGAGGGGGTACCCCTCCTTGAAATCAAGGCGTAAAAAGACTATCGTCCGGGCCGATTAGCTAGAATAGGGAAGAGTGTCATACTCATCCCTATTATGTACTCTTAGGGCCTATTCCTTTACCGGATTAAAGGGTTAATTATAATCGGACTAAACGGTTTAAAAATTAAGCTTAAAAATGCCATTCCAAAACCTCCGGACTAAACGGACTTAACTTCTAGCGCGCTGGTTTTTAGTCGGACTAAACGGACTTAACTATGCACGCTAATGTTAAGCGTGCATGTTAAGTCCATTTAGTCCAGTGGTAGTTTTGGAATGGGGTCAGACTAAAATTAAGCCGCTGACTTATTTTAACTCGTTTAGTACATTTTGTCCGATTTGTCATTCCAAAACCTCGGACTAAAATAAGTCCAGTCCGTTTAATCTGGTAAAGGAATAGGCCCTTGGTCTTATGCAAAGTTAGATTATTGTTGTTTCAAAGTAAAGCTTTGACTATTACTGATTTTTTTCCTTTGCAATCCACGGTTGATGAATTTTGAGTGTAGCACTTTTGTGGGTCGAATACGTCGAGAAAACTAACAACTGCACCACAGCCCCTGGACTCGTAGGCTCTAGTTCTTATTTACAATGTGCTTGTGATGTGTGTTTTTGTGTTGTGATTGTGTTTTACAATGTGACTTTCAGATGGTCAACCCAAACTGTGCGTTTAATATACAGTTAATCTGCGTTTGCGTTCCTTTTACCTCTACCTTTTTCTTTGTCGACGGACATTACCTTGACCCACCCTACTTCATTGGGGCATGGGGCCCTCTTTTGATGCTAATTGGCCCCACATTGGGCTATATGTTCAATTATATTCGCCGCAACCGCGCAATGCCACTGTTTCCTGCCTATATCGCGTTTGCTATAATCGGTCTGATCACATCTCTCGCTTGGGCCTGTGTAACCATTTACATGATGACCATTTTTTTTGCTGATGGCTTTCACGCTGAAATCCTTGTGATTGAACTGGTTGTACTTGTGGGGCTGATTTGCTACTGTAAGTGTGCAAAAATGCGTATCGTTGGTGGCTTGAGGTTAGTTTATTGAAGCATCTAGATACAATAACTCTCATTAAAAGCTGTCTCAAAGTGCGATCAATTCAAAGTTCTACTACTTTGTTCTAATGTTAAACATTTTACTTTATTATTTATTTATTTATTTTCAAACAATAAGTAACCAGCCAGACGAATTATATACAGCGAATACTGTTGATCATGACAAATGACTTGGTCATGGTGATCCCTTATTGTTAGTGACAAATGCTCAGTTCGTAGTTTTGTTCTTTTTGATAGTTCATGTTCGTAGTTGATTCCACAATTATCAACAAGCATAAATTATGATAATACTGTGTTGATTAGTAAACAAGTTATACGCTCAATTATTAAACAAGTTATTTACCATCTTAATTATTATACAAGTTATTTACTTTAAAGACCCCATTTCTAATTAGCTCCTTTACACACTCATGCATATTTTCTTGGTGGCTATCCAACGCAGGTTTTTTCTGTCGCTACCTCAGTAGCGCCAGGACTTAATATTTGTTTTTGTGTTAAACCACGAACTACGGGGCTCTTGGAATTTAGGCCTGAAGGCGATGGACACGAGGGCAAAAGTGACCGTGCGCCCGAGCCCAAGTAGAACGTGGCTTATCGGTTGAAAACCGCAACAAACAGCCTAATAGCTCAGTTTCCGGCCCTCACTCAGGTCCGGGGCTCACGCGACAAATTCCCTAACACGAACTCTCTTAAATTTACCGTTGTACCGGTACCCGTTGACATGCGCTAGACACGCCAAGTCGTCGTGCCCTCGCAGGGGGGCACCTGTTATAATCCGGGGGTTACCCCCTGGTCTAGGCAGGTTTTCTCGCACTCGTACAGACGTATATATCTTCAAAATTTACTCCTATTCACAATTTGTAATCGCAGATTTAAGCCAAGACACGGCGTTTATTCATTTCTACATTTGGCAGTTTTCGAGACTTCGCAGCGCTCTGTGCAGCGCCTTTGAGTTTAAAAATTACTAGAAAGGCTGCCAGCAGTTTCTCTGGCTCGCTGTTTGGCTCACAGCGTTGTAAAATTGTGACTCAACACAAGAAATGTGAATATGAATATACGCATTTAGATAATGAAGTTATTCACATTATAGAGCACAAATTCAGCCTTTTATTGAATAAGTCATGTTTTTTTACAGTTTTTAAATTGAGATTTTAATGGGGAGCGTATTCTTAGTCTGATCGGTTGCTTCCAAAAATATATATATCTAAATGTGGTCTGGCTTATATTCAGTGTGAGCTGGTGAAGACGACGGAAACGGGGGGTGGTGCTGACGGTTTTGAAAAGGGGTTAAGTAGTTAGGACGTCATGCACCAATCAGAGTAGGAATAGGCTCCCCTGAGGAATAGGAATAGATTCTGAGCTAGGTTTTTACTTGTTTGCTTCATATTTGTTATAATTGTTTTTCGGCCTCCAATAAATTTTTATAAATTTAAGAGAGTTCGTGTTGTCTCCAATTTTGCTGTGTGTTGGGTGGTTGTAGGGCTTTGCAGCTATTCAGGGAATTTGTCGCGTAAGCCCCGGACCTGAGTGAGGGCCGGAAACTGAACTATTAGGCTGTTTGTTGCGGTTTTCAAGCGTTAAGCCACGTTCTACTTGGGCTCGGGCGCACGGTCACTTTTGCCGTCGTGCCATCGCCTTCAGGCCTAAATTCCTAGAGCCTCGTAGTTCGTGGTTTAACATTTGCACGTCTTACATGTATTCATTGTGGTAAATTTGTGTGCGTGTTTGTGTGTAATTTTTATATAAGGTGTGATCGTGTGTGAACTGGCCCAGGGGCGGAGTCTGAAGTGGCCCAACTCTGAATTAGCCCAACGCCTGCTATTGTCTGCGTATAAGAGTATTAGTTTGTTCAGCCAGTCATTGGGCACGCACAGGTCAGCTGTGGAATATGCTCCGCCTTAGTACTTAGACGTACATAGACGAAATTCACAAGCAGCATTTTAAAAACATCAAATTAAGTACATAATTTTGACTTTACTAGATAGGTCTTGGTCTTCTTTATATATCAATTTCTTTATTCTTTTTCAGTATTGTGCGTACCATATATGTATATAGATACACACTAGCTACTCAAACAAACTTTTTATTATAGTATTTGAAAGTTTAGGGGTCTAGAGTGGGGACTACACAGGAAAATCACGAAAAAATTTTAAAAAACATGCCTCTAAAACATGCAGAAATTGGCATTTTTGCCTAAAAAGCAGCATGTTCTTCTAAAATTTCGGATCTCGTGGAAAAACATTTTCTCGTCGATTTTTCTCTGTTCCCCCTGGCTTCGCTCTTGCTATAACAAGGTCATAAACTTCGTGGGTGGCGCGACTGTAAATGAACATCACGGGACGCCAAAAAGTCACACAGGCTGAGTTTAAAGTGACAGCCCCCAAAGCAAACAGCCAATGATATGTATTTGGCCAATTCAGAGTTGGGCCATTTCAGACCTCACCGGCCCAGGCGGCCAGCCAGCTAGCTTTTTTTTGTTGTTGTTAGCTAGCTTACTGTAGGGCCGATATGGCCAAATTAGTCATTTTCTTAGTTTTTAAAGCCCTAAACATAAATTTATTATTGACTGACGCTTCAATTTTCGAAAACTAGGTAATGAGTTTAATTACTTCGAGAATAATTCAAGACAAGCAGCAATAAAAAACAACACTCATCCCAAAACTAAGTAAAACGTACCTTGACGGTAGTTTCAAAAATATTTGAAAACAACTTTCTAACCAGAAAAACTTAATCATATTTTGGCATAGCAGTTTTATTGGTACATAAAACGTACAGTCTAGTATTACGAAGGAGGTAGAGACAGGCGAGAGCCTAACGTCAATTTGTACAGCTCTGTTTCTAACGATTGGCTTCTCCGCCATCCTCCGATGCAGTGAATTACTTGCACCAAGAGTAATTGCACTAAACTTTGGCGATATCCTACTTAAGCCGGACTTTAAATATTAAATCGAGCAAGACCGACACACTCAGACAAGCAAATAAAGTTATCATCACGGCCACAGGAACCAGTACCTGTCCGCTTTGACTATTCGAAGCTTATAGAAACTCCATGGCACGCCATTTTAACCTGACACCGAGCTCCCCTCTGTTTTAATCAATCCGTCATCAACGCTCAACAAAAACCTATTTATCTACCGGGAAGCGATTGAGCTACAACCTAGCCAGGAAAATAATAGAAAATGCGGTAGGAAGTATTGGCGTCAATCCAGCGAAATACTCCACACACAACCTTCGTTCCGTGGGAACGACAACCGCGGATGCCAGAAAGTATCGGAGCGATTGCTAAAACTACACTGCCGGTGGGCATGTTCTACCTCAAAAGACCGTTATGTAGAAGAACCACTACATAAAAGACTTTCCTTATCAAAGAAAACTTAGGAGCTGAATAAATTTTGAAATTGTGGAATTGTACTGTTATAATGAAATGGCTAGAAATCGGCACTAATAAAGTACACTACACATACATCCATCGTGATCCTAGCCTGGCTCTCTATAACCTTAATTATTATGCTCAATTTATTTCTGAACTAAAAAGTCATAGCACATATATTAGTCAAAAATTGAAGCCGTTACATTCTCAAAAACTATGGCGTTTCATTTAAGGTGGCGCTCCAAATAACTTCCATGACTGATTATCTTATAAGTCGACATAGGTTTCAGCTAGAATAGCTTTCGTTACAAAATATTAAAGCCTTCTACAAAAGCTCTGTTTTTGAGTAAGTTTCACGTTTCTGCTGCCTTGTTCTAATTTTTTATGACCGACAGAATATTTCTATTTTCGCTAAAAGCACACAATTTTTCAAACGGCATAATTGAGCGAAACTCTCTTCAAATTTTACGATCTATAGCTTAAACTGTAGATAATTATGTTACCGAGGTGTATCTTTTCTTATAATTTTAATCCAATCGTTTTGGCTCAAATTACACTAGTTTTTCTAAAACTGGTCATTTTGAAAACGCTGCAAAATTTTACCAAAAACAAATCAACATTTTCAAAAAAGCTACATATTTTCTAATTTCAAGTCAAATTTTACAACGAAAAAACGACATAGAGGAGAGCTACCACGAACCAAAAAATGCTACTGCCGATCATAAAAACCTGAGGTTTGCCCACACAAACGATAGTGTCAAGTATTTTTTAATGCTAAGAACTGTCGAGAAAAGTTACAGAAGCCAAAAAGTAGCTAACGAAAAATTAGCTTGAAAAAAAGTGTATTTTTGTCAATGTCGCTCAAAGTAGTTTGACAATTTTTTTAGAAAGGTTTGCCTACACAAACGACTTTTTAAAAATTTGCAGTCACCGATTCGCTACGGGAAACCGTTGTAAAAAGTAACAAAAGCCATATACATTTTTTTGGTAAATTGATACGAAGATTTTGCCATATTAAAATTAAGGTCAAAAATATAATTTCAACAAAACTACACGTTATGCATATCAAACGAAAGCTAATTTACTGCTGAACAACCTTTCTTCAAGAACAAAGGGCTAAAAACGTGTCCGAAAATTTTTACTACCCAAAGTCAGTTATTTGGAGCGCCACCTTAATGATTTTTTCAAATTTCATAAAAACGGTCGCTTACTAAGCTTGGGCTGCATTATTTTAAACCTGTACGCACAATAATGATTTGTATACATGCAAAAAACAAAATACGATATTGGACAGGATATTAGCAAACATCACAATAACAAGAATTGGTACCTATTGTTCATTTTTTGGCTTTTTTTACTTTTTTCCTGCATTTACATGTTATAGCATACAACTCTTTTGTTTCTCTACGTTGGATTATTATTTTATGCTTAAAAATAAACTGAAATAAGCTTTAAGTATTTTTGAAATATAGTCATGGCACCTATACAAAGAAAAATGCGCAGCTTTGACATTCTCAGAATACAACGCTCTTGTATGGTAAAGGTGGAATTTTTATAAAATTACTTTATGAAGTCCAAGAAAATGATGTTCTAAAACTGTGTGTGATCGAACAGTGATTTTTATAGTCCAGCTGCTTGAGTGAGTCTGTTCATGCAACTGACAGCTGCCTTAAGGGTGGGCTACCCAGGTCAAAAATTAATGTTCTCCAATTCTGCTTATTTTCACATATGTTACTCCCCCAAGGCACATTTACCTCATACGAGAACAATTAAGCTTGAAGGTGCACTTTTGGTTCAGTGCGTTTGTCAGTGTATTTACATAGGCAAAAGTACGCCAAAAAGCCGAAACGTAGCCCTTCTTTGAACAGTTCTAGCACAAACCACATCAAGACAATCAGGCTGAAATAGTGTTCGGATCGGTTCCGGTTCCGGTTCTAGCCGGCAAAATCGGTTCCGGTTCCGGTTCCAAATCGGTTCCGGTTCCACCCTATCGGTTCCGGTTCCGGTTCCAATAGCTATTTATAAAGTATAGTTACTAGACACATTTTTTTCTTTCAATGCGGTGTATAGTTTTCGTGTTTATTTGAGTGCTGTTAATAGTCATCACACTTGTTTCACTTCTAAAGCTTCATATGCTGGTATAAAGCTTTGACATCTAATATCATTGATGATGAATGCACTTGGTTTTACAAATTTTGTGTTTGCCGCATCGAATGCGGTTGCTTCCAGAAAAAACATCAAACCGAATGATTTTTTAATTTTTAGTAATGTACATATATATTCAGTGGCGGATCCAGGATAAAATTTTGGAACGGGGGCGGCGAATTGTTTTCAAAATTTTTAGTGAAGGTTCACGACGAAAAATTTGTTTGGTTGTATTTAAGAAACAGCTTGAGCCAGTAAAACAATTCGGGCGGAAAATGGCTTTTTAATTTTTTGAGACCTGTGAAAACGCACTAATCTGCAATTTTAACCAAAAACTGCTCAAATTAACATATTTCGCTCAAAACCAATGCTAATTTTTTTACCCGAGACGCATGGAAAAAGATACTGGATCTCAAGGCAATGAAAATTACACAAGCGACAAGCCGGCGAGCTTCGAGTTTCGGGAAGCTAGCAAATCTGGACAGTTTACGAAGTTTATTGACGTTACAGACCACGAATTCACTAAAAATTAATATTTGCACCTGTAAAATAGCTAAAACAAATTAGTGTTTGTGACCGGCCGCGAAAGCCGCCGGCCGGTTCCTGGCCGGCCGCCGGCCGGCGAAGAACGGAGCCGAAGCGGCCGACTTTTAGGATAAAACCAGTCCAGAGTGTCATTTTGGCATAAACTTAGCCTGCCAGATTGTTAAGCCGGACTATTTTTGTTAGTCGGTTGAATTTGGCTGGCCGGCCGGTGTTTCTTACTGGCCGGCCGGCCGGCCGAAAATTCCGGCCTGTCACAAACGCTAAAAACAATACACTACACAGTGTATGTTAAGGTGGTAGTGTCGCCAAAGCAGTTTTGCTCATAGGCTGCAAAATGAGAACTTTTTGCTTTGAAATTGTACGTTCACTTAAAATATAAAAAATGGCTTTGTTTAATAAATACAGCCCCCAACACACGACTACCCATATATTCCAATTATTTCTAACCATGACCATTTGTAGCCACACACTACACATAAAAAAAAAAAAAATAAAAAAAGCCAGCAGATAGACCAGCTTGCAGTATTATATACTTTATTTTTTTTACTATCTTTTTACAGTAAATAAGAAAAAAAAAAAAAAAAAGTTTTTTTTTTATATTCAAATAATTCTAAATTATCATATTTTTTTTTGCTTTATATTCACATTCCAATTTCCCATACACCCCCCCCCCACCCCACTCAAGCACTTACTCTTTTTTTACATCAACTAACTTTTTCTTACTTATAAAAATCAACACCACGAGCACACGCCAACACACTATAATATAATAAAAATATAATCTTCTCTCCTCTCGCGCTCTCCGCGCACCGCGCGATACCCTTTTATTTTAGGGCTACCTTCACCCACTTCCCACCACTGCCTCCTCCCGTTCCACTCTCGAGCCCTCCATCTCACCCTTGGGGCCCCCCCTACTAGAGACTATTCCCCTCCCCCATCATTCCCTATGGTGGCCCCCCTTTCAACAAAAAACCTTTTTTTAAATAGCCCTGACTAGAGCGGTTAAGTCCCCCTCATTCTTAGACCTCCCCAAAAATCTACTTGATCACGCCGTAGCAGAATTATATAATATCTTTATTATCTTAATATTATAAAAACAAATCCAGAAACATATAACAAATATAATAAAAATTAAAAATATATAATAATTTTAAATATAAATAAAATAATCAATTATACAAGACAACCAAAAAACCAAAAAAATCAAAAAAAAACAAAAAAAACAAATAAAAAAAATATAAAAAAAAATAAAAAAAAATAAACAAAAAAAAAACAAAACAACAAAAAAAAAAACAAAAAAAAAAACACAAAAAAAAAAATAAAAAAAAAAAAAAAAAAACAAAAAAAAAAAAATAAAAAAAAAAAAAAAAAAAAAAAACCACAAAAAAAACCCAACCCCGACACACCCAACAAAAACAACCCCCCAACAAACAACAACAACCAACAAAAAAAATAACAAAAAAAAAAAACAAAAGCAACAAACACAAAACACAAAAAAAAAAAAAAAACAAACACTCGAAACCAAACATAATAACAAAAAAAAAAAAAAAAAAAAAAAGACAAAAAAAAAAGAAAAAAAAAAAAAATTTATTAAAAAAAAAAAAAAAAAAAAAAATATTAAATAAAAACAAAAAAAAAAAAAAAAAAAAAATAAAAAAAAAAAAAAAAAAAAAAAAAAAAAAAAAAAAAAAAAAAAAAAAAAAAAACATTAAACTAGTGTATGTACACAATACACCCATGTTCACATGATATCATGAAAGATAAACCCACCCACAAGAGTTGCAGGGATCTAGGGTCGGCCCGCCCCTATGAAATAATTTACTATAGATCTTTCGTTTTGGGCAGATTTTGGTCAATTGGACATTGGAGACGTATCGAAAGTTTTAGCAGTCGGAAATGAAAACAAAAGGGGTTCCTCACATTTGACAAGAGTGGCACACAAGTAAATGCAGCATAAGGCACACCCGTGTACACATGCGTAGCTTTAATGAAAGATAATAGCCAGGAATAGAAAGTTGCAGGGGTCTGAGGACGGCAGCCCCCAGCAAAAATTTGGAGAAAATTTTGATTTTTAAGCCGAATTTTGCGAATTGAAGACGTATCAGAAATTTTTTTTGAGGACCAAAAAATCAAAGAGGGGCCCGTAAGAGCGGTTAGCTAAATTTGAGCAAAATTTCAATTTTGGTGAGCAAAACTTTAAAATCGTGAGCATTTGCCCCATATTTTGCACAAACAAATCCTGTAACACAAGGACGTAACTCATACCTATATGTTGATACACATTGATACGCTTTCATAATGAGAAAAGTAAGGAATACTAAGCCAAAAAGTTCCATGGGCGTGTTACGGCAGCCTACAGAAAAAATGGGGAGAAAATTTTAAATTTTAGGCCCAATTTAGTCCATTGGAGTGTATCAAAAATATAAACTAACGTTCACTGTCGAGCAAAAAATTTTGTTTTCACAGAAACCTGAAAACTGCTATCGGTTCCGAAATTGCATCGGTTCCGGTTCCGGTTCCGGTTCCGGTTCTACTAACACCTTCGGTTCCGGTTCCGGTTCCGGTTCCGGTTCCGGTTCTAGTCGGTTCCAGTGGAACCGATCCGAACACCAGGCTGAAACATGGCATAGTAGTAGCCCACGTGTATGCGCAAAACTGTGTGATCCGGACTATCGATATGTTTTTTCAAATATAAAATCGAGGGCGAAATGTGAAAAAATGGCCGTTTTTTGGGCCCGCCAAATTTCAGTGAGTTTACATTTGGCGTCACTGCTCAATTTGAAAAATGGATTATAAAGGTTGAGATATGACATTAGGCTATCGAATCATGTAAAAATCGGCTGCGTCAGTATTAACACAAATTTCATGTAGAGGAACGCTTTGCAACCACAAAAAACTTTTATTTGCGCCTATGATTCACACATAAAATTGAATATTTGGGAGCTCCTAGTGAAAAATTGGCAAAAGCAAAAGCGACGCGCCTTCAGTAGGGCTACATTGTGTGCAAATTTGAAGCTAATCGGAGAACCTAAAAATTTCAGTTATACAGGTAGCCCCTTACAAAGGTGTGGCAGCATAGAAAAGTAGCCATCTCAAGTCACCAAATTCCAAATTCCAGGTACAACAAACTACTTTATTTCGAGTTTTACTGCAGAGAGCGTCAATTTGCATTCATATGCTTGGAGAAATTATAATATAGGACCTGTATTAGAACTTCCAAACCAATTATTCTTTACTTTTGAAACACACAGCGTCGTTTTCTAGTTTTAGAGCATATGTGATGAACGTAAGACAAAAGTAAACAAGCAGCAGTTGTCGCTGCAGACAGCAGACGTCATGACGCTGTAAACAGCAGACGTCATGTCGCCTCTTCTTTGACTAAAATTTAAGCCAGGAATTTATGTTTTGGATTAGATACTGGAAATGTTTTGTTAAAAAAATGACAACACCGCAACACCACATTGAAATTATGGCCAAGGGGTATCATAAGCTTTAAACTTCAGACTTTTACCTCATTTATTACTAAACATGAAAATTGCACTTACAGCAATGTATACATAACTTATACAATAATAAAATTAAAATTAATAAAATTGTACTACGGTTTTTATCCAACTGTATTCAACTTTTAGAAATAAGCCCCCGACAAACAAAAACTTGAACACTCAAATCAGGCAAACTGCTTCGTGGTCAGCTTATGCCAAAAAGCAGTATAAAGACCTGCCGCCGCTGAGGCGGCGGCAGAAAAAAGTAAAAAAATGGCCAAGTTGTAACAATTTTTTTGTTATGTAATATCATAATTTCTTGTATGTTTAAAAACCAAAATTATACATTAGGATTAGGCCTTAAGCATAAGTGAAACATTGTGACAATTAAGAGGCTACTGCTATCAAAAGCTTGTATAATCAAGAAGGAATGCCAAAAATTGAAATTTGATGGGAGAAAGGATCAAATTTATGAGGGTTAACACAAAATCAAGCACGGCAGGTTGATTTTGTTCAAAATATAGAATGAATTCATAAATGATAGTTTATATAGTTTATAAATCGTATGTTTAACTCGCTAAACTCTATTGTTTTAGTTGGGTTCGGTATCCACGCTTTGCTTCTTTTGCGCAACGCTGTAAGTTAAAAAAGTTACGTTTGCATTAATTGTAGTATTATTGCTGTTTTCAGTGTTGTGAACAACGTAATTTGCAGAGTTTGAAAAGTTATTATGAGCAGTTTTACTAGTGTTGAACAGTATGTGTAAAAAAATTTATAAGTTCATAAACAAATTAACCAGAAAGTTAACATATTGCATTGGAAACTAATATTTAAAATAATCACTGTAATTAACCGAAGTGAGTAATGAGCTAAGATCAAATATCTTCACTCAACTAAAAAACCTAATTTTTGCATTTTTTCCGGTGATAAATCGAACAAAGACTGAACCCTTTCTAATCCGATAACAAAGACATTTCAGAAACTTTAATGTCATTCCGGAATTGTCTCAGAAAGGCGTACCTATGTTACAATCCGGGGGTCACCCCCTGGTCGAGGCAGGTCTTCTCGCACTCCTGCAGACACATACATCTTCGAAATTCACTCCTATTTACATTTTATAATCGCAGATTTAAGCCAAGACACGCGTTTCTTTATTTTTATATTTGGCAATTTTCGAGACTTCGCAGCGCTCTGTGCAGCGCCCTTGAGTTCAAAAATTACTAGAAAGGCTGCCAGCAGTTTCTCTGGCTTGCTGTTCGGCTTACAGCGTAGTAAAATTATGACTCAGCTTGTAAAATGTGAATATGAATATATGCACTTAAAACATGAAGTTATTCACACTTTAACGCCCAAATTCAAACAAATTTTTTAACAATTTAAATAGTTTTATATATTTTGCACTCGAAATTTTAATGGGAAGCTATTTTTAAGCCAATCGGCGCATTGCCGAAAATATATATTCTCAGTGTGACTGGCTCATAGTCAGTGTGAGCTGGTGAAGACGACGAAAACAGGGGGGTGGCGCCGAAGCGTGAAACGGAGTTAAGTATTTAGGGCTTCGCGAGCCGATAGCGTTTAGGAATAGCTTCCCCATGAGCTTAGGGATCGAGTTGAGTTAGGTTTTTACTCGTTTTCCTCTTTTTGTTATGTTTGTCATTTTTGGCCTCCAATAAAATTTATTAATTTGGAAGTTCCGTGTCGTCTCCAATTTTGGTCTGCGTTGAGTGTTTTGTAGGGCTTTGCAGCTATTGCGGGAATTCACCGAGTAGGTCCCGGACCTGAGTGAGGGCCGGAGAACTGAGTTTCAGGCCGTTTGTTACGGTCCTCAACCGTTAAATCACGTTCCGCTGGGCTCGGGCGCACGGTCACTTTTCGCCCTCGTGCCCTCGCCTTTTGAGCCGAAATCCTAAGAGCCCCGTGGTTCGTGGTTTAACACCTAAAAATGTTCAAATGTGTTTTCGCAATTTCAACAGAACTCTATATATTTTATTGGACAAGGATTTGACAAAAAATGGGTTGCAGAACCAGTCTGAAGCAATCAAAACTCATGTTTCATTTCTGAATGAATTTTCCTCGGTAACGAAGGAACAGTGTCAAGACAAACTCTTCTCCAGATATTAGTTGCCGAAACAAAGCTTATTACATTTATATTTACATTTACATCAGGCTCAATCTTTTCGGCTAAAGCTAATTTAGTGAGATGTCCACAAAAAGATGTCTGACAGTAAAATTTTGGCCAACGCTAACCAGCAAGTACAAAAATTGTCAATAAATTAGCCAATAGCACAAAATAGCGCCTAAATAGCGCAAATAGCACCCTCAGGTGCTATAAGCGCTATTTTTTAAGCCTACGAAAAAAATAGCGCTTATAGCACTTTGATGCGCTATCGTTGTGCTATATGCGCTATTTATGCACTATTTTTTTATATAGACGTCCAGAACACAAACAAAAGTTTTAAAATACTTTTAAATTTTTTTTTATTTCTTGAGGGATTGTATACGTACTAAAAAGTACAAAAATTTTCAATAAGTTAGCCAATAGCACAAAATAGCGCCTAAACAGCGCAAATAGCACCCTCAGGTGCTATAAGAGCTATCCCAGATCAGCATCACTATTTTCACTATTTATAGGCAAATTAATACAAACACCAATAGGCCAGCGTAACTCAGTTGGTAGAGCGTTATGCTAGGAAACTAGCAGTGGGTGGTTCAATTCCCCCCCGGAAGTTTCATCCATATACAAAAAAAAAACACATATAGCACCTTCTATAGCGTTAATAGCGCAAATAGCGCATACAGCACTCTCAAAAAGCGCTATAGCGCAAATAGCGCAAATAGCAAATTCGATAGCGCATATAGCGCAAATAGCGCATATAGCAATCCCAAAAACCGCTATAGCGCAAATAGCGCATATAGCAAATTCCATAGCGCATATAGCGCATAAAAAAAAGCGCTATAGCACAAAATGTGTTATTTCGATTTCGCTTACACGCGTTCGTTACCTGGCTTAGCTTGGCGAAACAGTATTTAGTAAATAACATTTTTTTTACGAACTTTGTTTACTTTGGGTTTGTCATTACTCATTAGTCATTGCTTTACAGTGCTTTTAGATCTTAAGCATTAGGCTCTGGAATTGTCTGCTACTGTATGGGCTTCCTCATAAATAAGTTCTTAGCCTACGAAACAATTTTGGGTTCTACGGCGACAGACTATAATACAGACCTTCGCAAATATCCCGTTAATCGAACTGATTGACCATTGTGACCAACTACTGACTAAATGACCCCATCCGTGAAACTAACTTGCATATTTTTCAACAGGAGCAACAGCCATTGCCACCTGATCGGCTGTCGTGTGTCTTTCCGTAGACGGTATGGCTACTCATTGGCTAAGAATTCATGATTAATTTGCATAACTATGGGATTGGTTGGCCATTTCCACAAACCGTACGTCAAGCGTCAGACATGCAGGGCTGCGAGAACAGTTAAAAACAGCCTGGAGAAAAGACATACATACGAACTTTAAAATTAAATTCACAGTAAATTTCAGTAATGCATATGTACATTGTAATAGAGCTTTTTTTGTTTCTGTTTAAGGTTGTTATCGTAATTTTAGGCCCCCAATGGCAGAAAAAACTGCCCTATATTAGGCCTATGATAAGCATAGGCCTTAGAGTGGCTCACAGCACGGAGTATGTACTCCTGGTGCTAAATTATCATTCCAAATATTCTGCCTCTGGGCGAAATCAAAGGTCTCTGACCTAAAGATATTTTAGAAGCCAGACATTGATTAAACTTGTTCAAAACTATGGCTATGTTCAACTATCTGATAAAAAAATGTTGGACCCTGATAAAAAAAAAGTTGACGTGATTCTGTGAGTATTCGCTGTACTCTTGGGGTGGAATTCTAGAAGGGTGATTAAGTTAGTCAGTGATTAAAAGAATAACGCGCGTGCAGAATGACATCAGGCAAGTCTATTCTCAGCGTGTAGAATTCGTAATGACAAAACGTAATGAAAGAACGTTTAGCGACTGATTAAGTTAGTCACTCGCTAATCACCCTTCTAGAATTCCACCCTTGATGTCTGCAGTTTTTCCTTTCGTAATAAAATCACCTGATTTTTGTAGCATTTTTTGGTCAGACTAGTTTAAATTTAGTAGCTCGGCATAAGACTGACGATAGGTTATACATAAGATATAGACCGTTTATATGTTTTTGCAAACAAAAAACAAACAGAAAAACAAATGTTATACATTTTTTTAATGAGAATAGGTTTTAAAAATGACAGCATTTTTCCAACTTGGCGTCATTGCAAACTCCATAGCCTATAGTCAGCCAATTTTGCTTAAAAGTGTCATTAGTAGTTTCGTTGTGTAGATTTTTAAATTATAGAAAAAACATTTTGCAACTTTTTACTTGATCAAATCTGTCGTTTTGCTCTCAGGCGTACCTACTACCCAAAAAAGCCTATTTTTTGTTAAAAAAAATTGAGGTCACTTTGAGATCTCGCGCTCGTAACATCAGTTGAGCATGCTCGTCGTTGAAAACTTCTTCAACAACAAACTCGCCTTTGAAAATTTTTAACGGCGAACATTTTCAATAACGAACAATTTCAACGACCAACAATTTCAACGACGAACAATTTCAACGACGACCAATTTCAACGACGAACAATTTCAACGACGAACAATTTCAACGACGAACAATTTCAACGACGACAATTTCAACGACAAACAATTTCAACGACGAACATTTTGCTTCGACAAATCTGCAAATGTTGGGAGATCTTTTATCTCCATTATTTCATCATCTTCGGTAGAATAGTCGTGACGTGGTTATTTAGTCGTTTCAAAGATCTGTCGTCATTCCCTATGTTTTCCCCCGCCAAAACAGAGCGTACATTCCAATGGCCACGAGTTGAGTTAATTTGAATGCAGTTTTGACTTGTCGCGTTATCATAGTTTTATGATATGCTATGTACATTGGTCTGTCACAGAATGCTTCATATAATACTTTTACAAGACAGGAAAAACATTAATCTAATGCATTTGTTCAAGTTTTATTAATTTAGATTTCATAAAGTGGGTGATCGGAAGATCTTTTGTACTTGTTGTATGGCAGACATTGCACATTTTCAGGTTTGCCTTTATTTGCCCATAAATTAGGCTTCAGGCTTAGGCATCTTCTTTTCCTTCCCTGACCATCCACTTTAAGATATCCCAAACATTTAGGCGTGAACTGTGCTGTATTACAGCCGAAACTATACAAGACTTAGACCCTATTCCTTTACCGGATTAAAGGATTAATTATAATTGGACTAAACGATTTAAAAATTATGCTGAAAAATGCCATTCCAAAACCTCCAGATTAAACGGACTTAACTTTTAGCGCGCTGCTTTTTAATCGGACAAAACGGACTTAACTATGCACGCTAATGTTAAGCGTGCATGTTAAATCCGTTTAGTCCAGTAATAGTTTTGGAATGGGGTCAGACTAACATTGAACCGCTGACTCATTTTAACTCTTATAGTCTGTTTAGTCCGATTTGTCATTCCAAAACCTCGGACTAAAATAAGTCTAGTCCGTTTAGTCCGGTAAAGGAATAAGCCCTTAGAAAGGGCCTATTCCTTTACCGGATTAAAGGGTTGATTTTAATCGGACTAAACGGTTTAAAATTATGCTAAGAAGTGCCATTTCAATACCTACGGATTAAACGGGCTTAAATTTTAGCGCGCTGCTGTTTAGTCAGACTGAACAGACTTAGCACAGCAAGCTAATGTTAAGCGTGCATGATAAATCCCGTCCATTTAATCCGGTAAAGGAATAGGTGTTAAAGCTTATGTACAGTTTCTGAAATATATTCGCTCTTTTTTCATCATTTTCAATGTGTGTGACTTGTGACAGAAGGATTAGGACCAGCATCGTTGAAACCACCCTGTAGGAATACAAAAAGTTGTTTGGTGGACCAAAGATATCAAATAAATATAACAAGCACGGTTTGCGAGTAAAGATAAAACTAATTTTCGACACGTACATACGTAGATTTCGCTGCGACATGCTTAGAATGCCGAGGATATTCTTCGAATATAATACGCGGCCGCAAAACGTTTAAAACACACTTTTACATAACATGACAAACAGCTATGTGCATGTTTTGTGGTCTCTTGATTTCAAGTTCGAGTTAAAAAACTAATAATAACTATTGTAACAACCTACACATATTGTAAAAACCGTATAACCGTAAAAACTCTGAAACACAGGTAAAACGACGAACAACTCGTGTTATTCGCCAAAGCCAACTCAGGCAGTCGGGCACTGCCGATCTCGTCATAGTTAATACATAGTCTTGCTTGCGACCGCACAGTTGCTTTTTTCAAGACTTTGATATCTGCAGGTTCTGACGTGCTAAAGAACAATCTAGGAAACATAATTGTGACAGGTTTAGTCAAATTATTGTTTCTGTAGGTATGCAAAATTTGCAAGCACTTGTGCGATGATCAGTGCGCTGTGCCGATTTGTGTCTGTCGCAACTGTGTGCTTAAAGACATTGATCGCAAGCCTGTACATGCCACACACAATTATTACTGTATGACTATGCAGCATCTATGGCGATGCAGTATGGCACACACTGTACTACAGTACAAATCAGAAATAGATAAGTATGCTCGAAGTGCACGCGAGCACTTTGTGACGTCATAAATTGCTGTTTCGATCACGTTGCACGCGTGCACTTCGAGCACTTTGACTTTAATTGAACTGCTCGAATTTCGAGCACCCCTAACTTCGAGCATTTCGAGCACCCAGATACCCCACTTTCTTACGTAGCGTAATATAATTTTTATGAAGAAAAGTTTCAACCAAGAAAGTTGTGATTCAAAACTTCTGCTACATATGTACATAAGTACCAATGCTATTAAGTGCAAGGCTGTATTATTTATTCTATTGGGTACAAATGTAAATGCAGCATCTGATTTTAACTTCTTTAAAATTATTTGTGAATTATGCCTGCAAGATTCTAGATAGCTATTGCTCATGTGTCGTCATTATATTTTGCAACACAGCCGCATTATCTATTGGCTGGCTGTGACCTGGATCCAAATCTGTGCATATCGCATATCAAAATCGAACTTTTAGTCAAATGACAACGGCTGCAGCAGTGTTGCCAAACTGAGGTCCGAGATGATATGGTACAGTTCAAGTTCATTTCAGACAATTAACAATTATTTTTAGTTTTTTATTAGTTAGTTTTCAATACAGTAGGCTTTAAAAAAACTGCAACAAATCTGGTAGGTATAGGAACTTTCAGCAGCCAATAATTTAGGTGTTTAGTGAATTGGATTATGTTTCACCAAAGTAAGAAGTGAAACTTATAGAGCCAACATATGCATTCACGTGAGCAAAGCTCTCTGGACGAAACAATATTAGTATATTACTACATAATGTATTGCACTGCGCTTAGTCATCAGAAATTGACAAAATAGTATTCTTATTTGTTATAAGTTACATTCTACTTGTTCTGTTATAAAGACAATGGACAATTGTTGTAATTACGGTAATTAACGGCTAATCAAGAACCTCTAATTAATGCTATTTCTGGTTTCTGTAGCATTTTAATTACAATTTTATTCAAAACTGTACATGACTATAGCAAAACTGCGGAATGAGATGAATAAGTTGGAAAGTTTCTGCAGATTGCACAAAAATTCTTTGTTTATTAGAAAGAAAATCAAGTTCCATTTAGCTGCGCAAACTACACATGTATGTACATACATATAGTACATGAAGTAACATGTAACAATAGTAACATGAAACCTGGGTGCTCGAAATGCTCAAAGTTAGGGGTGCTCGAAATTCGAGCAGTTCAATTAAAGTCAAAGTGCTCGAAGTGCACGCGTGCAGCGTGATTGAAACTGCAATTTGTGACGTCACAAAGTGCTCGCGTGCACTTCGAGCATACTTATCTATTTCTGATTTGTACTGTATACACACACGCACACACATTTAGTGCTTTTTTAGGACCTACCTAAATGCACAGTCCAAACTTACGTACAAAGAAAAGATACACGGGAATTCAGTTTTTGTAATATAGTACATAGGCGGCGGCTGAGGCCGCCGCGTAAAAATATTAAAATAGATTAGATATAGAAAAAATGTTTTCAAATATTTAGATACAGCGAATAATTTTTAATGCTTTTGTCAAATTCAGATGCTAAGTAATAATTTTTGCAAACACTAAAAAAGTATAGGTAAATTTTTTGTAATGAAATACATAATGGTTGATTATATTTATTTTGCCGCAAACATGTTTGGCACAAATATGAAAAACAACAAAAGTAAATATGGTTAGCTTACCATTCTTTGCAAAAACACCAAAGCGAGTATACCAAAGGCAACTGAAACAAACAATGCTAAAGCTTGCTTCACACGATGGGGAAGCACCCAAGGGGTGCCACATGGTGCCACATGAAGCCCGATGGTGCACCGTGTGGCGCCATGTGGCACCGTGTGGCACCCCACGGGGTGCCTCGTGGGGCGCCATGTGGCATCATGTGGCACCGTGTGACACCCCATGGGGCGGTGCGCCCCACGTGGAGATTCCTCACGTTTTCCCCCATTGTGTGAAACAGGCTTAAAAGGGTTGCATTTAAGCCCGGGTTTATCCGTATGCTTGTCGTTGTCGTTTTGTCCTTAAGCTATTTCAGCAAAACTACTTGTTCAAATGAGCCAATTTTTTGAACGAAAGAAGTTGGGCTAAAGTATAGTATCTATTAGGAGTTCTATGAATGCTTCGCAATAGCTGACAGAAAAAGGTCTTTTCTTTGTCTTATTTTCTTAAGGACAAGTGCAGACTAAGGGCCTATTCCTTTACCGGATTAAACGGACTGGACTTATTTTAGTCCGCGGTTTTGGAATGACAAGTCGGACTAAACGGACTAAACGGTTTAAAATAAGTCTGCTGCTTAATTTTAGTCCGAACCCATTCCTAAACTACCACCGGATTAAACTTTTTAGTCCGATCCCGTTCCTAAACTACCACCGGATTAAACTCTCAGCTGGACTAAAATTAGTCCGATTAAAAAATTTCCGTTCCTAAACCTGATTTAAATAAGTCTGTTTAGTCCACTCGCTGCATTTTACACGGAGTTTTAGTCCGCGATTTGTTGCGCGGATTAAACGGACTTAACTTCCCGGTGCCCCCCCAATTATTCTCTTGCTACTTATCACTACCTTAACCAATTTGGACGATCTATATATCAAATTATAGCTGAATAATTGGGCTATTTTATAGTGTATTTTAAATATCTGGTATAAAAAATGTATTCCAAAAAATCTTCGTCAAAATTGCTTTTTTTGGTCGATTTCCAACAAATTCTTGTCAAAAATTAAATAACAGATTTTTGATATGTTAAAAAAATTAATATTGGTTTATATGATATGATATGTTTGATATTTTAATCAAAAATAATCCAAAAAAATTCAAGTCGGATTCGAACATCCAACCTATCTGGCCGAAGGCGAACGCTCTGACCACTCGGCTACGCTGGCCTGAAGCATTACGTGCTAAATAGTCTTTATATACAATGGAGATTAAACAATTAATAGATTGTCATTTGCAGCTAGTTTTTTTATATTATGTGCAGCTGCAAATTCATTTTTATATTGCGAAAACGCTGTTTTCAAACAGCGAGTTAATTGTCAACTTCAACTGCTCAGCCAATCAGAGTACAGTTTGTAGGCGGAGACAAAACTGATTGGCTGGAGCGAAAAAACATTATAGTGGCACCATAATACAAATTTATCAGTGTCGGGAAGTTTAAGTTTAGGAATGACACCGGACTAAATTAAGTCCGACTAAATTTAGTCCGATTATAAATTTGGGCCATTCCTAAACTACCGGACTAAACGGTTTAGCGCGAAAAATGAAGTCCAGCTTGATCGGACTAAACGGACTTGAAAATCAGCGCGCTAGCTGTTAAGTCCGTTTAATCCGGAGGTTTTGGAATGGCTTTTTTCAGTATAATTTTTAAACCGTTTAGTCCGATTATAATTAACCCATTAATCCGGTAAAGGAATAGGCCCTAAGAATCGGGCTTTAGAATCGAGGTATCCTTAACCGGAATAAACATAGTGTTTGAAAATAAACTGGTTGGTGTCTAGTAGTTAGAGACCTGTAAAATGTCCATAGCCTAATTATGCAAATTTGGCTGAAAGTATAAACGGGTTATCTAAAATTTGCAAAATAGTTCGTCAGAACTTATGATAGTATTTCGCTACTGTACTTTTTTTAAATCATTAAAAAAATTAGAGATAAAATTTACTAATTGTATTTGTGGCTTGTGCACAGTTGCTCACTAGAAAACGATCACTTGGTGCTACATTTTTCATATTGGGCCACAGCCCAACATATAATTTTGATTCTAGAGTCCTAATGTAGTGTTATCGTTAAAGTGTTAATTTGCGGGGTATTCTACACATCTTCTGCCGTAGATTTGCATGTGCCGCCACAAAAATGGTTGCCATTTGCATCTGCCACCTTGTATTTTTACTGACTCGGCATCGTAGATGTTACGGGTTAATTCTTAAAAGCAAGTCTGACAAAAATCTGCATCCCAAGCATCCCGTCTGAAAAAATCACGTTTTTCTCGTTTTTTTAAACCAAATCGGATTAACTTAAGTCTGAGCTTTAGCTAAATTATAATTGAACAGATTTAGTTAAATCCCAACTAAATTGCAGCTAAACCTCAGTTTTCAACTAAATCTTAAAGGCTACCTGCGCTTTAATCTTCATTAGTGCAGCGACCTTAAACCTATTTATGCCTGAGCAAATCGGTTTAATTCAATTTGGTGCAGTCCTCTGACAATGTAATATCACACTCACGGTAGCAAATAAGCGCCGCTAGCACAATCAGCATAAAAACAAGGATCCCAAAATCGAATCCTGAGCCAACAAGCACAATCAATCGATGTACGCAAAAGCCAGCCCATATTAAGGATATAACCAGACCGATTATCTCAAGCACGATATAGGCGATTTTCATGTCACGCTGATAGCAGCATTTGTAGAAACAGATTCCCAAGATGGGGCCGACAAGCATTATAAGACATCCCCAAATGTGCAGATAGTAAACTGGGGCTAGGTAGAGACCACACACACGAACCATGCACAGGAAAAAGGCTAAGGTATCAAAGCCTATCTGTAGTGCCATGAGAAAGATGCAGTTGCTAATTGTCGCAACTAAAGCCATCTGAAACAACGAAATGGTATCAAGAGTACATAATGGGAGGAGTATGACACTCAAATAGTATAAAGAGTACATAATGGGAAGAGTATGACACTCGAATGGTATCAAGAGTACATAATGGAAAAAGTATGGCACTGTCGCTATTATGCCTTGGGGCTTGTGTCCAATGAGGAGCGCAAATTAGCACCTTTATGTACGGTGTTGAGGGGGGGTAACTTTCCCCTCATTTCAAGACCTTGGAATCAACTGAGTGTGGTTTATATTTTATGAGCTTGTTAGCATTACTCAGGGTTTATGCACAATATTGTTGTATAAATACTTGTTTCTGTTCTTTTATATTTGCCTGTTTGTTTTGTTTATGTTATGGAAATACCTAAACATTAGACTCTCAATTCTGTAAACAATACTAAATGCAAAAATTCATCAAATTCTGTACAAAACCTAACAGTACAAAAACAGACATGCAAGCATAAAGTTACCTTGCGCCGAGTTTCAAGTTTTAGACAAGTGTCGTAAAAAGTTAGAGTTGTAACAAGTGGAGTGACTTCATCAGATGTATACTAATAGTTTTAATTCTATCACAACATTTGTGTGATAGTAGAAATAGTTAAAACATGTAGCTTTTTCTAGCTGAAAGTAAAATACTTAATCGCTTGCCGTTAAACTTGTATCGTATCTGTTTTGAAACATTTGTTGACGAACGTATAAGCATATATTTTCACGGGATGACAGTTAGTATTATTTTACCATTTCGGTAGGGTACTACTATGTAGCAGCGTTTACAATGTAGCCAGGGCCTGCACCATCATATTCGGGAATGCATAATTCCTGAATCTTAAAGGTCAGTGCCAAATTGTGACAATATCGAAAATTGTTGTAAACAAGTCACAGCAAAAAATTATCTAAAGTTCATATTTTTTAAAATTCATTTAGCAGAAAATAATTGACCGATTTTTAGTTATTGAGTGGAAACCTGCATTACTAAGTTTACCCAGTCTTGAGTTATACGCTAAATTTAAACCACTGTTTGGGATCAACTCATTTTAATTTCGGCCAAAACAAAAACCAGCCCAAACGTTTATAAGGTTCTTGATCTTGAAATTGAATGAGGTCGGTGGAAGTGTAGCTCTTCACAAGATCGTATACCACGTAAACAGCGACTCCGTAAATTATGTGACATTGCTGATAAAGAGAGTCATTTTTTACTGGAATGCACTAACGAACTAAGACCTGCTGCTATTACTGTCTTTCTAAATGTTTCCCAGTAATTTTGCGTAATTTTAAACACCAATGATGCTCGGATTGGTATGGATTTATCAAAATTCTTAATTTCAGCTTAATTTGAGCTAGTATGGCCAATCATGTATCTCAGCGAAAAATTATAAATTACTTGTTTCGTGAGTTTTTAGCGTAACTTATGCAGTAAAATGTACTTCTGAATGTATTTGCAACAACTGCATATCAAGTCTCTGTTATGGGATAGTATGCATGTTTTCTTTATTTAAATAAACTTTCAAACTTGCAAAGCCTTACAAACTGGAGGTTGAGGATTCCCGATTTGCGAAAGAAAGAATAACAGCTATCGTCGGTAATCGAGCGTCGTGCAAAACCACTACGAGCTTAGTTGTTACTTGTTACTAATGCTTTTAATTAGTTACTAGTAGTACTATTACATAGGTATTACTAGCGCTACTTGCAAGATGTTAGTGATCTACACCATACTGCTAAGGTTTTTAATCGACGACTAAATCTCAACCCACCTCAAATATTACCTCAAATAAAATTTCGAGGCCTATATTGTTTCGTGAAGGTTCAAGCGGGAGTTATATTCCAAGCGAGGAATATATTTATTTTTGTGAGGTTTTGTTTACCAGAGTTTTTGGAGTTTCAGTTGGAAAGAGGGGGGCAAATACTTTTTCACCAATTTTTCTACAAGAAAACGAGTTTTTCAGGCGTATCTGACGTTCCTTTGGTGAAAAAATCATTAGTATAGCGTACGCATCTAATGCAGTTGTGGGTAGTGAGCAATCGGGTAGGGAACGTGCAAAAGGAATAGGTAGCGTGCAAATTGGGTAGGAAACATTGCTAGCAGCTAGCCGTACGCTGCTGTCTGTTCTAGGCTGACTAGGTGTTGTCATGGTAACGGCAGGGTCTAACTTTACTACGGCATGGTTAAATTTTGATAAGTAAATGGTTATGTTTTGGTCAATTTCATTGCTTTATGTGTTTAGTTCAGCGAACTTTTTGAATTTGTGTTAGAGTCGTAGGGCTACCCCCTACATGGTGTAGGTTTTTCCGCAGCGTACAAACTTTGATCTAGCCTAAAAATGTGCCTAAATTTGTCCATTTACAAGTACAAGTCAGTCACCTTGTGCATTTTATTCATTCACTAAATCAGTGGTATTCGCGCGTGAATCAGCACCTGCGCTCTATAGTCTTTAGAGAATGATAAGGGCTGCCAGCAATTCTATTGAGGCGTCGCGTGTCGTTTCGGATTATTTTGTCCACAGCAGCGGCAAAAGCTTCCTGTATCTTTAGTGTCTCGCTCAAATTCTATCCTGGCCTTTGTCTCAATGCTTCGATAACGTTTGTGGCTAGTCGAGCCTCCAGTTCAAGCTGATCGACCACCACCTTCCTCCTAGACCGTGTCTTTGCTTGCAAACTGGACAGATTGGCCAAGTGTGGTAGAAAAAACTTTTGCGAAACGTCAACGTAGATGGTTGCAGCGCTTTGCATGGCTTTGCAGTTTGTGTTGAAATCTTTACATTGGCGCTTCATGCGATGTTTGTATATTGCTGTCTGTAGAGACTCTTTAGTTTCGGATTTCCAAAAAGCGCCATAGCTCTGATACCTTTTTTGCAAAACATTGGAAAAATCCTTTAGCTTCTTGCAGTTGATTTAAAAAAGGCTTATAGTTTGTCTCATACGATTCAGAGCATGTGTGGGTGTCTTTTCAGTGCTGGTGATTTGCTTCAAGACACTTTGCAAGCTCTGCAGTTTTTTCAGTTGCTTGTTGATTAAAATTTTGTTTAGGGTCATTTCCTGATGTGTGCGGATTGCAGCCTTTCTAGAGTCTTCAATCAATTTTTTCGTTTTCAAGTAAACACCGAAGGCAAAAGGTTTCGCCTGTAACGTTATCAACTTTTTCTTGTCTTTTTCCAAATATTTGCGTTGTTTTTTGTTTTCAGTTTCTAAAGCATTGTTTAAGGCTTTTAACTTTTCTATGCCAGTCTTAGTTTTCTTCATGTTAAGTTCAAGATCCTTTTTTTCAGACTCATCACTTTAGACTTTTTTGCCTAACTAAAGTCAATGCTTTCGCGAACTTCGTCAACCAGATTCATCACTCCATCAAATAAAAGACGACCCTGGTTCGCCCTCGCCACAACAGTGTCGGTAGTTACTTTAATGTTACCCAAGCTGAGGTTTATATATGGCCGTGCGTTTGTCCAATCCTCATCAGTTTTGACAGTGCTCAAAGTTTCCAGCATTGTATTGATCTCATTGGAAATAATGTCCAAGGCCGTTTTTATCGAAGTAATTTTAGAGTGCGCAATGCGTATGGCTCGGTAGGTTGCGTGGCTTAGCTGAACCATAGTGGCGCTGAGCCTGGGCTCGCGGATGTGACTGAACTTCTTGCCCGGCTTATGCTCCAGTTTGAAGTCCACTTCAGCAGACTTGACGATCAGCCAGGCCAGCTCAGGGACAAGTGTTGTCGCCTCAGTGAGCTTGACTTCAGCAATAATATCAACGTCCGACCTCGATATGACTATGGAATATGGAGGTCTGCGGAACGGTGGCAACAGATCGGACCGCAACAAAGTTGCCTTAAATAAATCAAAAATTTTAAAGACACTGAAACTGCAAGAGTTACAAATACTGTAGTGCTAAAAATTAGAGCTAATACATTACAAACAAGACTCATATACGTTGTGCTGTTAAAATACCCTTTGATTCGAGAATAGCCTGACGTAAAATATTTCTGAATTATATTTGAACAAAACAGCCAATTATTACAACTCTTTGTAAATTCAGTAATTTTTTTAATACAAAATGACCTAGAAAATAAAAAAAAATTGGTACATATGTGGGATGATATATAAATCGACACCCACACCTGGGTTGGATAGCAGTGTAGAATAAATATTGACTACTGAAAACAGCCAATGGACACGATAATAACCAAGTTTGCCTAGATTTGAAGTTTTAGTTGGATATTTGCCAGGGGCTTCTAAGTCCAAGGGCCTTTCGAAAAAAACTTATCGGTATGGTTAAGCAGTCATTGTGCTAAACCACTGATTGACAAATGTTAACTTATAACTGCTGCTTTTAGAACAATCAAGACAAACAATCATAATACTTTAATTTAAAATGGATATAAGTTTTACTAAAGTCCGACCAAGAACTATTAAAGGTATATTCCCACTTTGCACCCTAATAGCTAGGGGATTATCTTCTTTGTTTCACTTTGCACCCTAACAATTTCACTTTGTAACCTTTACTACTACCACTACTACTACTACATACCACTACTACTTTACCACTACCACTACTTTAAACTCTATGGTCAGTAGTATACAATATACATATATGAGAGAGGGGGATGGGGGGACCCACCGTTACTTTAATAGTGCTCTGGACTTCTAATATTAATCTTAATAATGAGACCTAAAAAATTTTTAAAAAAAAAAATAAAAGTTAAAAAAAGCGCGATTTCATTTAATTTTAAACCTCTAAAAAAAAGCCCATAAAATTTTTTAAAATTATATAAAAAAAAATTATTTTTTTCATTTTTTTTTTAATAAAAAAAAAAAAAAAAGATAAAAAAAATAAAAAAAATTATATAAAAAAAAAAAAAGAGTGTGTGTATCTAAAAAAAAGACGACGAGGGGGATGTATTTTTTTGAAAAAATGTGTGTGATAATATAATATAAAAAAAAAAAGGAAAAAAAAAAATTTGTGTGTTTATATATAATTTTTACCAAAAATCAAATGTGTTGGGATATCACCAGGCGTGGTGAGAAAAGTACAGACCGCCCCATATAAAAAATCTAGGGGGGCTAAAAAATAAAAAGAAGAAGAAGAAAAATAAAAAAAAAAACAAGAAGTGGGGAGAAAATATAGAAGAAAAATAAAAGGGGGGGTAACTGAGCCGCGCGGGGGGGCGCTCCCGAGAGACATATCCTGGGGCGAAGCGCCATGTAGTCATGTGACCCCTCTTTCGAAAGCCCTGCCCATCAGCAATCCAATGATGCTATTTTTGTGTCCGTCCTAATTATTAAAGGCCAGTTATGGCGCCTTTAAGGATATGAAAAAAAGAACACTTTTCGAAATGTAGTAATTACGATTTAATTATGATAACAGTGTTGTATGGGGTGAAACCCTTGTCATAACTTTTGTTATGGTGTCGCAGCCACTTGGAAGTTTCACCATTTGATTGGTGAGACAGAGCGCTTTCGATTGATGGGTCACGTGACCTATTTACTGCAAGATGACGTAGTTTCAACCTCGGCGCCCAGACGCTTTTTATCAAAAAAATATGCATCTTGCGACGCTTACCACAGGTTGTACTAGGTACATTTTTGATAATTATCATGAAGGAACTGTCATTATCATAATTTTTAGTATAGTTCATATTATGTAAAATTATGTAATGAATAGGAATTGAGTTTTCACGCTAAGGCTTAATAGATAGATATACAGACAGTCTATACGACTGCCTATTTAAGCACTATTAAAAATACTATTTAAAATACAGCTGTTTTTTCCTGTTGTGCCACAGCACAAGGTCTTTAATTTTGATTCTGAACAATAACACTGAGCTTCTGTTCACTTTTTGTCAGTAAGGTTTGTGCAACCTGTGCTTTGATCCAACAGCGCGGGAGTCACATGTGGTTTGCAGTGTTTCCTACGTTAGTTCGGATGGGTTCAGTGTTAAATTACATGGGCAGCGAAAACATCTACTTTATGGGCATTACCATTAGACATTTTGGAACGAAAAAATGGGAACGACGGAATCAAACTCCCTAGCATCAACTCGAACGCACTACCGTCTAAGCCAGTCAGCTTTCAACGATTTTGAAATAAATGTGTTGTTACCAATAAAACATTATCGTTGATTTCGTCGTGACAGTTTGAGGATTTGCGTGATCAATCATTATTACTGAACAGAAATTGTGATATTAAACTTAAAAAACTTAAATTACGAATAGAATTCAAAAATATTTTTTACAACAAAAAAGTTTTATATAGCTATATAATATGTTAACCTTAACACTGGACAAAAAATTCAAACTGAGAATCAGATGTTTTGCAGATAGATTGTTGTTAAAGATTTTTATCTATCGTGTATCGTAGCCGAAATAGTTCGGAGAGCGTTAGACTATAGATCTAAATGTCCTTGGTTCGATCCTGGGTTTCAACATTTTTTTGCATTATTCGCATTTTTTTGAATCAACATTGCTGTTTTCAATAATTAATTTTGCCTTTTATTGAAGCATTTCTAGTTAACATAAATCATAAATATATTTTCTTCCTCAGCAGACGCACTTGTATTACTTTGATTGCATTTTGTACCAGCCTTCTGTGTCCCTGGTTTATATATTTACGCTAAAATTCTACTTACCAAACAACTTAATTCAAAGTTTAAGTGAGTTGCAATATTTTATGCAATATTTTATCTGAAGGCAATAAAAGCCATTTTAGGCACCGGCCTCAGAAAGGCTTACCGTATAACGAGATACCACTGCACCCCAGGTTTTAACTGACCTCTGGTCAGTTTACTTGAAAAAAATGCTTAACGCTTACTGAAGCTTTTGCCGCAGATTGGGCTTGTTAATATTAATAGTGGTCCAGGAACGCAATTATTCAGCATTCTTGCACTGGACGAAATCGGGTTGCAACGAGCATCCCATCACCCGTCACCCATTACATGTATACGTACTATGTAGGTAAAACATTACGTTGTTTATCACACTTTAATTGTTTATCATCACACTGTTTATCACGTTTAATTGCCACTGAACAGTAGAACCATTTCACTTTTCACTGTATACTGTAGTTTTCTCGCATTATATTGCCCCCCGTCTTAGTGACAAAATATCAGCAACAGTTGCTGAATTTAATGTCAACAAAAAATGGGCAAAGTGGAATCGTCAGGGTGCACCGTGAGATAGGGTGCAAAGTGAAATACCATCCTATTAAACACTGAAAAAACACGGATGCTTTTAGCAGCTCCTACCTGTACTTTTATGATTTAAATTGGTTGATTTTAAGAAATCCTATGTTCTGTACTGTCGCAATTTTCAACCATATTTAATTAAACTTTAGTTTATCCTAAAAAATTTAACAGAAATTTTGTTACTTAAAAAAAGTATGACAGTTAAGATGCAGTAGACTACTTTCTTGTTATGCGCTGAAGTTAAGGGGGTAGTGTCGCGAAAGCAGTCGATTTTGCGCGACTATAAAACTTTTTCAGTGAAAGATAGGTCATTGTTCTTTATATACTCTGAAAATATGTTTTAAGGCAAATAATTTCGTTAAGTTTCAGCAAAATTGATGCTGCGTACAGTTAGCAGTGAAGTCGCAAAGTCGGAAAAATGACGTTTTGAAAACCTATTCACATTCGATAATTTCGTCACAAATAAAACTTTTTGTTTAAATTGTTTTCACAGACTAAAAGCACATATGCTCTAGTTTATGCACACAAAATTTAGTGTAAATTGCTTGAGTGGTTGCGGAGTAATACCGGTTTGAACTGTGAAACTGTGCGTAAACTGTAAAGTATTCACAGCAATAATGATGAATTGTAAAAAAATCTAGAAGCTTATTTTAAAAACTAAAGAAAAACGAACCTTTATTTTTCGTTTTTCTTATTTGTGACAAAAAATTGTGCGTCAAAACGTTACATGTACTTCACAAGCTGGCCAATCTGATATCTGGCTTGATTTTTTGGACTTTTATGCCTCTATTGTGTGATGTAGAGTTCGCAACGGGTCGAGATTTCATAACCCGACCCGACCCGACCCGAGCTAGTGTCTAACCCGACCCGACCCGACCCGACCCGACCCGACCCGACTTCTACTAAAGCTACTATACAACACTTGCGATTTCTTTGTCACTTTTTTGTTTCCAGTTTTTTATATATTTAAATGTTTTTATAAGCAACAGCACAGATGTACATGGGGGGTTCTGGCGGGGGCAAGCCCCTCCCAGATTTCAAACAAGCCCCATTCAGATTTGACCCATCGGGGCAAGCTCCCCTCCTCGTTGCTGAAAAAGTGCTCGAAAAGTAGAAAATCGCCTCAGATAAATGAGAAAATAGCGAAAAAATTGCTAACAATATCCGAATTTTGCAAATATGTAATTTCCTATTTTTAGGCAAATATTGGAAATAATATATAGCGCTTTTGTCGGTTCAAGCCCCTACAACGTCGGGACAAGCCCCCCTACAGTTTGGAAAAATTCGGGAGAAGCCCCCCCGCCCCCCAAGACCCCAAACTGACCCCATGTATGAACGTCAGTAGCTAATTTTCGCTAAAAAGAAATAAGAGCTCGGAAAAGCTGTTACATCACTCTGCAGCAGGTACATTAGGTTGAAAATATCATCAAAACAGAAAATTCAAGGGAAAACTCGAGGATTTATACCCAAAATTTTTGACCCGAACTAACCCGCACAACCCGCGGGTTGGAAAATCTCAACCCGACCCGACCCGACCCGACCCGACCCGATTGCGAACTCTAGTGTGATGTCTGGCTTACAAATGGTGATTGGTTCAAAATATTGGTAGATATTGGTAGTCTAGTGTCTGGTAGTATTTATTTGACATCATATAGCATTTTACTAGTATCTCAGTGAACGTACAATTTCAGAGCAAAAAGCTATCTTTTTGCAACCTGTATGGGCAAAACTGCTTTGGCGACACTACCACCTTAAGTAAAATTTTTGAAGCAGTAACCAAATGTAAAACAAAGAAATAAAACTTATTAATAGTCTTGCTACATGTAAACATGTCTGTTTCCCTGAATTAGACTGTAGGGGCTAAACAAACCAATTCCATTTAAATGTATTTTAGGTCTGGAGTTCCAGCTAAGCCCCGGTTATGGGGAAGGAGAGGCCCTTGAGACGACTCGGTCGACAAAGTGTCGTCCGTTTGGCTCGACCGAGCTTGACTGCTGCAACACACCCGCTAACCAGGACAGGCACACCAGCAAGTCTGAAACAAACCATTTCTAGTCTAACTAGTCCAGCAGTCAAACCAAGTGGTTCGAAACGTCACAACAAGTTGTTAGTTAAAACGCATGTATTTGAAACTTTGCCAGCAGTGATAGGAAAAGTTTGACCAGAAGTCCTGTTTTTATTATTATTTATTGATTTATTGCTGGCGGTAGACTTTGTTGTAAATTTTTACGCTTATAGTATAGAGTATAGACACATTTGTACTACCCAGATACATTAAATGGATTTAACCGAAACTTATTTAATCCTAACTTACCCGAGTTAGGTATATCCGCCCATTGTGTTAAATCACGTCCTGCTAGTTTTCAATGAAGTAAGCTTTACAGCCACTGAACCACTTCAACAGTTTTTCAACATGGTAAATATTGATTAGATTTATTGAACCGTTTTATTTAAATCAGGATGTCAATTGTAGAATTGGTTTGCAAATAATATAATCAAGTAGGAGCCAAATAATAACTTTTGTTATATCATACCTGTCTTGAAATAACAGTGCAATAACTAACGACAATAACTAAGTGCACGCTGCTAGATTCACAGCGTGCCGTATAAGTTAGTTATAGCACTGCTGTAGGCGTGCATCTTAGTTATTGCACTGTTATTTCAAAACAGTTATAACATAAGTACATTATAATACTTTGTAGCGTGCACTCAGCAATCATTTGCACTGGTACGTGAAGCCCGCGTGCATAAACTCGTGCGCTGCGCGCACTCGTTTATGCACTTGGAGCTTCACGTAACAGTGCGTATAAATTACTGAGTGCACTCTGCATCGTGCTATAACCTACACTTATCTACTGAATTCTTTTAATTTATTGCTTCTCCCAAATGAACTACTGGGAAAAGTCATACTTAGAGCATCGCGCGTATGTACAGTTAACGATGTTTGTTAGCCGTTTATTCACCGGATAAATTTAGTAAGATTAAAAAGGAAAAGTGTTCTATATTGATTCAAAATCCTGTGGTACATAGCTAGATCCAGTACCAATAAGAACTAACCTTGTATGACTGTGCTAATATTAAATTTCAGCGTAAGAATTTTAGTGGAAACGTACACTGGATATACTCGTTTTATGCGACGGCATGAATTGTATTATTTCGCCTATGTTAAGTATTATGTAGCAAACTGGCAGAATGGAACAATACAATGCGATGTTTAGCTGCATGATTAATGTACTAAATGGAAAGATTGTAACCTAGTATACAAATAGTTACTATATACCTATATGGTCTGCTTTTCAGCCTTGTAAACGCAATGTATTAGGCCGTTTTCGACATTGGTGTCAGGAGTGTTCGTTATGGAATCCGTGGGCTCATAACGTGCCTGTTTGACATGCGGTTTTGCCTGACTTTTTTGTGAGGGTGACTGGAAGCGTTTTCGCAACCACTTTGACGGTGTGCGTTGATTAACGGATGGAGGAACGAAAAGAAGTGCCAGTTTTTGCGCGTTTGCTAGTCGCGGGCAGTTTTTGACTATTTTACTGCTTTGCCTGTGGCTACGCGCAATGATTACAATTTAGTAATGGATGCACTGGCGTTGCAATTTCAGCCTCCACATCGTACGCACGCTTATCGATCAGAACTAGCCGCCTGCCGACGGCAAATAGACGAATCGGTGCAGTCTTTTGCCACAAATGTGAAACGGTTAGCATTTTTTGCTTATGCTGAGCAAGGTGAATTTTGTGCTGACGCAGTAGCCCGCGATCATTTTATTGACCGTCTCGATGACAGGGATGCTTGTGTGACAGTGAGGTGGGTTGAGGCGGCTTTGCTGAGTGGCGCTGTCGCGGAAGTGTTCAAAAGCTATCGAACACAGTGAGCGGCGTCAACTGCGTAAAGTGTCTACTGTTTAAGCGAATTTGAACCAAGGCGGCTTCAAATCAAGGCGAGGTATTGGTTATGGCCACGTATAAAGCTGCAGCAGCCAATGAAACTTTTGCTGGGCCTAGCAGGACCGAAACTTAGTTAGAGTCGGTTCTGACAACCCAAAACAAATAAAATTATTGGCCAAACAAGGTGAAACGCAAACGCAACTTTTACAGACTGTGTTGACAAAATTAGAGCAAGTCGGTATTTGGTCCGGGTCTGGGAGTGGTGCTATAACTGGCGGCTGTAGGGGGCGCAACAGTGGTGAAATCAAATGTTTTAATTGTGGGGCGGTAGGCCACAGGGTTAGCGATTGCAGGTCTGCCCGCTCGAGACCGAAGACCTCTTCTCGGTCGGGAAACGGGAACTAGCTGGCATTGTGGGTAGTGTAGTGTCGGAGGCCCATTTGTGGATGAGCAATTTGAGATTGCCGTATTCTACTAATTTTATGAAATTCAAAAAAATGTACTGTAGCTTGGTATTTTGTGTTCTATCTATAATTTCACTCGTTTTATGCACTGTTAATCAAAATACTCGAACCATATCGATTGATTGGACTATTATACTTTCTGCGGATATTTTTGCGATAAATTGTCTCCATCAGCAGAATGTGCTAAAGTTTACGACAATAATCTGTATGTCAAATGGCTTAATTTTGAACATGACTTTATGAACAATGTTAACAACAAGCTATTGTCGGCTAAAGCTGCGCGCTTGTTGTTGTTGTGCCACAGCACAACAGGTCTCTAATTTTGATTTTTGGCGGAATACACTGGGCTTGTAGTGCAATGTACGTCTGTATTATTATTATGAAATTATTATTATTATAATTATTATGAAAACAATTTGTTTAGTACAAAATAATATGCAAAACAAATACAGCAAGCAAACAAGCAAAATACATAAAAAAAATAGCAAGTTTATGCAAAAAAATACAAAAAAAGCATCCTATTAAACTTTT